>JABUQX010032207.1:35000-40000 GCA_015478945.1 Trachelipus rathkii
AGATAAGATGAGATGAGATGAGATGAGATGAGATGAGATGAGATGAGATGAGATGAGATGAGATGAGATGAGATGAGATGAGATGAGATGAGATGAGATGAGATGAGATGAGATAAGATAAGATAAGATAAGATGAGATGAGATGAGATAAGATAAGAGCCCTCATTATAGGAGGGGTGTGTGGGACTAACGAGTAGATAAAACGATTTGCAAGAAATAGAAGAAGGAATGAGAAGCAATCTAGTTTTAGGGAGTGAAGGAGAAGATTGGAGAGGGTGAGTGAAATGAAAAAAAGTTTTGTAATTAAATGATACTAAGTAGTTTTTGCCGATGCTGCGGTGCGGTGCGGTGCGGTGCGGTGCGGTGCGGTGCGGTGCGGTGCTCTGCAGCATATAATTCTAGTGTCCCGTTGTAGTGCAGTGTGATTTTCATTGAATTATAGAAGCGCTGTCAGGTTTGAAAACATGGCTTGTTTTGCAGTCACTCTGGTGCGTTGCTTTGCGTTGCGGTGCGGTGCGGGGCGGTGCGTGGCTGTGCGGTGCGGTACAGAAGATTCCGGTGCTCGGCCAATCCTTTCACTAAGTCAGATTTATTGTATGCAAGTGATGAACTTCATGAACACCTGAATGTGAATGTGAATGTGAATGTCTGCTTGTATATTGATTGTTTTAAAAGCATTTTGACGAACGTATATTTTGAATTGTAAAAATAAGTTGTTTTTTTGGTTTTTAATTTTTTTTCGTTTTTTCCATTTTTTTACTAGTATTTAATTCTATTTTACATTTTTTTTTATTATTTAGTCAATTTGTTTCCTAATAAGCCTTGAAATAGTGTTGCTCCGTAACGAGTTTAAAACAGAATTTAAGAAGGATTATCCAAAAACTAAAGATTTAGCATTAAGAATAATGTCAATGTTTGAATCAACTTCGTTTGTCAGTTTCAGACTCATAAAAAAGATCCTCTCTAATTTAAGACGTTGTAAACCAGTTTTTGTAGTCATTACTATAAGGAAAACTATTCTGAAGACTATTAGTAATGAAATAAAAACAAACAATATAGATAATAATAATAAAAAACAGTATAAATTAATATATATATATATATATATATATATATATACATATATATATATATATATATATATATTATTATTATTATTACATATATATTATTATATAGTTATATATATTAGTTATATATATATATATATACATAATATTACATTTTATATATATATATTATTGTTATATATATATATATTATATATATATTAATATATTATATATATATTATTATTATAGTTATTATTATTATATACATATATACATATATATATATATTATATATATACATATATAAATATTACATATTATTATTATATTCTTTTATTTTTTATACTGTTATATTATTATACATATATAAAAATTATTTTTATAAATTCGTATATATATATATTATATATATATATTATTATTATTATTATTATTATATATATATATTATTATATATACATATATATATATATATATATTATTGGTTTATAAGAAAATCGTCTTTAATATGTATATTATTTTAAAACTGAATATTTATATATATATATTATATATATATATATATATATATATATATATATATATTATTATATATATATATATATATATTATTATTATATTATATATAATATATATATATATATATATATATATATATATATATATATATATAAACAAAAAAAATCGTGTTTATTTTTCATATATTTTTTAAATCTGAATCTTTTTTTTTTTTTTTCACTTACAACTCTGCGAATATCCGTCATCTTCATTTGTCCACACAATGAATAAAAACGATTAGAAATATTAATTAATAAATATTTGACATTTCCTATATTATAATCGATATGAAAATCTAATTCTTTGAAGTTTTCAGCGGATGACGTCGGATGCTCACTCACTGATTGATGACTCTTTTTTTACTTGCTAAAATAACACAAGAAAATAAAAATACTGCTGAATGACATGAATCACTTTATTTTAGAGCTCGCAATTGTACTTTCCATTGTTGTTATTCTAGTTTCAATTTAATCATTGGTTTATTTTTAACCCTCGTAAAGACCGAAAAACAACAGCAAGAAGCAAAACAAAAAAACTATATATTGTCATTTGATTAACTGAAGAATTTTTTATTACAACCGCGTACAAATCCTGCCATTTTTAATATCATTATACTCAACATATCTTTAAATATATATAAGATCTCCTTAAAAGAGATTTTCATATTACTAAAGACTACTAAAATATTTAAGATTAATGTCACAAACTTTTGATCTGTTTAAAACAATTTTGTAAGAAAAATGTGAATCTAAAGTTAACAAAATTGATGCATTTTTAACAAAGCGGTTTCATTCATTTGAAACTTCAAATGAAAATCAACTTAGGAATTAAAGATTATTTTAATATATCTTTATGTATATGAACTTTTATTGGTACCATATTTAAACCATCTACTGGCACCATATTTGAACCACTGCAAGAATAATTCATTCAAAAAAAGAATATTTAACGTATTGTAATTGATCTTAAAACTATCTTCAACATAAAGATTTCAGATGTAAAAAAATTAATTGTGAGAAAATTTTCAGCCTCATTTAAAATTCATTACGTTTGAAGTAATGGAAAGGAAATTAGGCTTTGACAAATTCAGAAATGATTTTCAAAGAATTTCATCAAACATCAAGGAAAAATAATTTAAACGAATAATTTGGTTTTAATTTATTTAGCCCTAATTACAATCTTAATTACAAAGGCTAATTCTTTTAAAAGATTTTGTAATTTAAAAAATTATTATGTAAAGATGTTTCTATATTTTTTGCCGCTTTGTGAAGGTTTTAATTACATACTTGCAAATTGTTTCAATAATCGCCAGCACTCACGTGCTTAGTCTCATTAAAAAAGAGGTCATTTACCACCTTCTTTAATATTATCAGGGTCTACAGGACCATTAAGCAAAGGGAAAGTATATTTGGTATTTTGCTGACCAAGCGAAAAATAATTGAAAACTTAAACTTACTAGTTTATGTCATGCTTCATAGTTCAAATCACAGATTTTCCATTAGCTTGCGTAGAAGTATGCTTAGCGTTTTGTGATCGGGGGGGAAAGAGAAACTGTAAAAGAGAATATGTTTCAAATTGCTTCATAGAACTCAAACCACATTTGCTGTTCAGATCAACAGCGCAGAGAATTTGAATCTCAGTGATAAGGTTTCTTTTGAGTTTTGAAATGTCTTTGAGAAAAAGCGTTGTGTTGTATGGGTTGGCTATGTATTAGTGACGTAGTACTGAGGCTGGTGCATAAACTTTTTCCGCAAACAAGTTTAATTAATTCAGCCATTTCCAATACATATCATGATTAGATAAATTCTTATTTGAGTTCCATTCTGAAGAAGCTTGGCAACATTTTTTGTTATTGAAATTTATTTGTCACTTATCGATCCAACCAATTTTATCAAAGTTTATTTGATTTACAGACATAGAATGGATAATTAAGCCATTAAAGTTTTGTTCTTCTTGTGCCATTATAAAACCATTAGGAGATTAGGTCGGAGGGTTTATCACTACGAACTTCTATATTGACGCATACTTCTACTTAATCAAAAGATCGAACCTGAACCCGGGCACTAACTTAAAAGTGAGAATAGAACACCTAACTCGGTTACATTCATCTTATAGAAGAAATTATTTCTCATTTGACAACTCTGGATTACAATTAAATTTTAAATAATTGTGTATAATAAACTTATATAGTTTTATTTTTTTACTATCCTTGACAAGGGTATAATATCCTCATTTTAGAATTTATATATAATCTCAACTGTTGCTGATGTTAATTATTTTATGACATAAAAAAAAGAAAAGAAAAAGAAAATCATAATTTCTTTGAATACTGTTGGCCGAAACACCGGGTTAGGGTGGTGCGTGCGGTGCTGTGGGGTGCGGTGCGGAAAAAGAAAATTCTGTGCAAGGCCAACCCTGCTTTGAAGCCTGATTTTTTGTAAAGAGGTGGAGATTAAATCTTAGTGTAAGAAGAGTATTATTAGTAATTATTTATTCTCTCTCTCTCTCTCTCTTCTTATATATATATATATATACTATATATATATATATATGTATAGTAGAGAATATATATATATATATATATATATATATATATATATATATATATATATATAGTGTGTGTGTGTGTGTGTGTGAGGAGGACAACCCTTTTTGTAGTATTTTTTAATTCTTAATTGTATGGCGACTTTTCGGGAAATATTCACTTTCAAGGCTAAAAGCCTAAAATATAAATCGATAAAACTAACAATTGTACTATACATATTAATTACATTAAAAAAATATTCCTAAAAATAGACATAATAATAATCATAACTAATAATAATAACTATCACAATTTTTAATAATAATAATAATAATAATAATAATAATAATAATAATAATAATAATAATAATAATAATAATAATAATAATAATAATAATAATAATAATAAATAATAAAAAAAATAATAATAATAATAATATAATAATAATAATATAATAATAATAATGAAAATAATAATAATAAACTAGCCTGATAATAATAAACTCAATTAACAATTATGAAAGTAATAAAAATAACCAAAGTAATAATAATAATAATAATAAAAACTTCGGTTCAATAGGAACAATAATCTACAATTTATATATTCTATATATATATATATATATAGCTATATATATATATATATATATATATATATATATATATATATATATATATATATATATATATATATATATATATATATATATATATGGACATTTATAGGTGGTTGACTCCGTTAATAGGTTAGTTAATTTAAATAAGTTTGGTTGTTAGGTTAGAAGAAGTTAGTTGGTTAGGTTGGGTTAGGTTAGCTTAGGTTAGGTTACCCCAAAATTTAATGTATTTAATCAAAATTATTAAAA
>JABUQX010032208.1:0-2500 GCA_015478945.1 Trachelipus rathkii
ATATATAGTAGTATATATATATTATATATATAATATATATATATATATATATATATATATATCATATATATATATACAGTATTATATATACAATATATATACATATATATGTCTGTGTGTGTGAGTGCGTGTGTGTTTCAAAAACGAGAGCATTGATGACCGTAAAGCATTAATCTAGAAAAATTAAAAAATTTACAATTATTTTAAAAAAGTTATGTAACTTACCTTTACAATTTTATTTAAAAGAAAATTCGCTTTTCTATCTTTTGATTGAGCAAATTTATCAATCACTTTATTATTAAAATCTTGTATGCCTATAATAAGGTCTTTCTCGATCGAAAGCATTTCTAAGGCGGAAAGTCTTTCTTGCCCCATGGTGTTTCTAAGAAAGGTTTTAATCCTTTTTAAATAAGGAAAACAGTCCTCTGCTTTGGACGTTGTCATCGGAATGGTTATTAAAACTTTTAATAGTTTCACACTTTTACTAAAAGTGGCTTCCAAGTGATTTTCTGTAATAAAATCGAATAAAGCTATGGCTCCAGACATAGAACGAAATTCTTCTAGGCTATAAATTATAGATAGTTCTGTTTTAAGTTTCTTTATGTCAATGAAAGTGTACACTTTACAGGTTTCATTTACATTTTTCTCAAGAAAGATGGAATCATACTGAGGAAACATTTCCGGCAGAAATAACGTGGCAACAATTAAATCTCCTTGAGAATGTTAAATCTATCTTTATCTGACAAATAATTGGAGAGGATTTGATAGAGGGATTTGGCAGGGTGTGTAAAGGAGTGGTTGAAAGTAAACGTAAGATAAGCAAGGTTATTTGGTGTTGAGTGAGAATCCTCGTGCGAGATATGTTGGATGGTGAGCAACTGGAACAAGTGTATTTTCTTTGGGGTTACATGAATCACTGGTCTCAAGGGATAAGTCAGCCTCCAATCGACGCTTTAGAAGCCAACATTGCTCGCGTTATTCGCGACATACCGGTCGCTATGCTCGAACGCGTCGTCCACGATTGGACCTTCAGGATGGACCATTTAAACCGTAGTCGCGGCCAACATTTAAATGAGATAATCTTTAAAAAGTAAATGCCATACATTGTTCTTTTGACTCATAATAAACTTTTCACCATAAGCTTCAATGCTATGCGTTTTATTTCCATCGTAAAAACAAACCTCCAAATGAATCACCCTATATATATATATATATATATATATATATATATATATAGAATAAATCTATTTATATAATATTTTATATATAATATAATATATATATATATACAATATATATATTATATATATATATATATTACTTATATATATATATATATATTTTTTATATATATAATATATATATATATATATTATAATATATATATATAATATATATATAATATATATAATATATATATATATATAATTATATATATATATATATATATATATATATATATATAATACTATAGATATAGAATATATATATGCAAAATGGAGACAATATATAATTATGTATATTTAAATATATTGATAATATATATATATTTGAGCTTTATGAGTTTTGAATACTTAGGTTATTTGTATGCAGACTTCAAAAAAATTTGTACAAATTCGGAACGAAACAATTGGAATTTCCTAATTTGCGAGTTTGGGACATTTTCTTATTTCTTTATTAATCTCTTTAATTTACCTACTTATTTTATAGTATGTAATCTTTTTGCTTATTTCTCTTGACAAATTTTATACAGTCGTAGGTCGAAGGAGGTCTCAAAGATTTCATGATTCCGCTCACCTTTCGATGAAGCATCTCTCGCCCTCTGTCGGAGCGGAAGAAGAAGACACTTTTTATGGACTCAAGACTTGGGTTTTTTTCTTTCAAGCTAATAATTCAATGCTAAAATTTCTTCATATCTTCTTTGGAGAAAACGGTTGAAGTGGAAATGAAGGTAAATCATGCATCTATAATTGCTTAAATTTTTTTGAAAAGCTGAAATCTAGAATATTTGTCAAAATGAAAGTTGTTCTTTACTCCAAAATTATGATGTAAAAAATATATTTCCTAATGTTTCCTTCTCTCCCTTAACATCAATTAATATATATATATATATATATATAATATAATATATATATATATATATATATATATTATTATATAATATATATATATATATCATATATATTATATTATATATATATATATATATACATACAAGGGGCGTACTCTGGTGGGGACTAGGGGGTCATTCCCCCCCCCGAAATTTTTAGACCAGTCCTTTCAGAGCATGTTAAAAAACTAGTGCTAAGAAATGCCATGAATAGACAATTCCACATTCCAAATGCTCTAATTCAATTTGCCGCATCTCAATTCAACTTAATTGTGGAAAACATAAATAAAGAGTAGATTTGTTACTGTATAGTCGATGAGACGACTTTATGTCTCCCTGAAGGAACAATTAGGACAATTTGTTATTGATATCTTACAGTCCAAAGATTTT
>JABUQX010032208.1:7500-12500 GCA_015478945.1 Trachelipus rathkii
ATATATAATAGTAGTATATAATCTTATAAGGATGATATAGTATAGTTAGAGTCAGTTGACTCTCGGTGCTGTGAGTGTTCGTGTCGAGTGTGTGCTTCCCTGGTGTTATATTTTAAAACCGTGTGTTTAAATTTGTATTTTAGTATGTCCACCATGTTTATTTAATTTAGTTGTATCGCGTTTGTTCTAGTGTTTATGTGTTCATTGCTTTCCTAATTATGTTGTTTGTTTTACATATGCTATCACCGTTTATATAATTGATAATGAGGATTTGCTCCGAAACTTTACCTCCGGTGAAAACTTTAAGCTAGTTTAGTTTTAATTTCTTTACTTTTTTCTTTTAAATGAGTATATATGATATATAGCGGTATGAATGGATTGTTGTGGTTTACCCTTTTATTCAATGCGAGTAAGGTTGTGTAAATGTTAGAATTTGTGAGAGACAGTTTTTAAATGCAGTTTTGTGCGAGTTACGGTGAAGTTCCCCATTAGTTGTTTTGCTCTCTCACGAGCGCACATCTGTTTAATTATTTTGTTTTAATCTGCGTGTGGTTATGTAGGTGGTGTGGTGTGTTGTTGTGAGAGTTGAGATGAGCTGATTTAATTTGAGGCTGTCGATTTATATCGATATTTGCTTTGAGGCTTATCGGTCTAGATCTTTTAAATTTTCTTGTAATACGGTTTTAGCGCTATTATTATATATTCTTATTATAGAGATATTTGAGGGGCGCAGTAATTGTAGTCTGAGGATTATATAATATTTAAATATGATAATATCCATGAGAGTGACCGCTTATCAGCCACTTCTCGAGGCTCGTGGAAATAATGGAGGGGTGACTCGCTATCAGCTTGGTATTCGTCTAGGAGTCTAGTTTGTTTGCGTCTGTTGTTTTTGTTTTGAGCAAGCCTCGTGTCTATATATCTGATGACATCACGCCATGGCAAATTTTGCAGAGGCTATGCAGGGACTCAAAATATTATCTCTCATCACACCGCTGGTGATCAACACTCCCCCTCCGGGCGCGTATACTTTGTACTCGGAAATACGTGCTCCCACTCTGTCTTATTCATCATCGAGGTATGAAGAGCCACTCACATTCTATCGGGCGGACTGTGCGTGCAAGATGATATGTTACACATCTCTATCTCTACTCATTCGTCTGAGACTCAGATGGCTAAGAATTATCCTCTAATCAGTTTAACGTATCCACTACTACAGACGTTCTCCACTCACTAACTTGGCACGCGTCTGAAGTTGTGGCGAGTCAGCTCGCACTATTCAATGAGTTTATTGTCTAACATACCCACTCTACTCACTCATTAAATATGCCACACGATCTCGAGAATCTCGAATCTCCTAACTTCGATGTTTCTGTGGCTTAAAATCTTTCTTCCCTCTACTACAATAATCTTGTGCTCTTCTGCTACTGTTCTCCTACCAGAACAGATTTTCACGCCTTTTTTGAATAACCTTACTAACTTCTCACGATGAATTGTTATATCTTCTCATCCAAATACAGAGGTCCTCTATTTAGGGGATTTAAATGTACACAACACTGAATTGGTTGGGGTCATCTCATACTGATTTAGGTGGGGAGGAGGCCGAATCATTCAACATTCTCAACGATCTGGAGCAACTAATCAAAGAACCCACACACATTCCCGGAATCAGTCCAACGCATTCTTGACACACTTGACCTATTTTCACCCTATCCCTTCTCTCTTTAAATTTACACCACTTTTCCTCCCTATCGTTAAATCCTGACGCAACCCTGCTATATCTCTCAATTTTAATACTTTCTCTCCACGCTCCATCCTGCCCTACGCGTTTTTCTGGCATTGATCGGGCCGATTGGGGGCCTTGCGTGCTTCTACGCTTGAGACTATAATTGGAATCGACTGCCCTTTGTCTTTCTGGTTGAGCGCTTCGAACTCGGCTGTAATCAACAGGGTGGCACGCTGTAAATACGGTTGACTGGTGACCCACTCGCACGTCAGGTGCTCATTCCTGATCTCTCGCCCACTCGTTCAGTCTCCTTCCCGAGAACTACGACGACCGTGGGTGTTCTCTGGCCAGGAATCTCTTATGTACGGATAGATTGCGACCACGCTCGCGCTTGGGGTGGAAACACTCTCTCGTTCTCCTATCACTCTTTCTAATTTTCATTCAGCTAGAAATCGTGCAGGATACTCTTCGACGAGCAAAGCGGGCTCTCATCAAACGAAAGTGCGCTAGCCTCCTTGAACTCTCCTACTGTAAATCTTTCTGGCCTCTTGCCAAAAACATCTCTAACAACTTCTGTAAATCTGACTTTCCTCCTCTTATTCGCTCTGATGGTTCTGTTGCTAAATTCTCCAACTTGAAAAAGGCCAATCTCTTCGGCCTCCTATTTTCCTCTAACTCAACCCTGGACGATTCTGGAATTCCTCTTCCTCCTCCTTCTCCTCTCAGGTTGTCCTATGACTTGGCCTGTGATTACCATTGATCGGGTGCATGGGGCTCCTGAAATCTATGAACGTTAGGATGGCGGGTGGCCCGGATGGCATTTTTTTTTGTCTTCTCCCAGAGTTTTGAGGGAGTGTGCTTTCGTGCTTACCCCGCCCCTCGTTCACTATATTCACTATGTCTCAATACTAATACTTTCCCTCAGTGTTGGAAAGCACGCACATGTCCAACCTATTTCGGAAAAAAGGGAAGCCGCTCTGATCGTTTCTGACTATCGCCCTATAGCTCTCACTTGTTTTCTATCTAAGATCTTTGAAACCCTTCTCAACTCTCATTTCTTAGATCATCTGGAGTCTCATTCACTTCTTTCCGATCGCCAGTACGGCTTTCGGCGCTCGAGGTCTGCTGGCGATATACTTTCCTATCTAACTGAATCTATGGTTTTCCGCCCTCAAGAACTACGGGGAGACCTTGCGTAGTGGCGCTTGACATATCCAAGGCATTTGACCGTGGTTATGACACGCGTCACTGCTCTCCAAGCTCCCTCCTTTGGGTTTCCTCCTTCTCTTTGCTTACTTATGTCTAGCTTTCTTTCAAATCGCTCAATATCGGCTGTTGTTGATGGGGGACTTTCTTCTCCTTTTCTGTCAAAGTGGGTTCCTCAGGTTCTTCTATCTCTACTTTATTCCTACTTTTCATTAATGATCTTCTCACCTGCACATCTAACTCTATCCACTCGTATGCCGATGACTCGACCCTTCATTCTTCAACTCATTTCAATTCTGCTTCCCTCTTTTACTTCTAGAATTGCCTCTCGTCTTAATCTTTTCGATTCTATTCTCGCTGATCTGGATAGAATTTCCGGGTGGGGTCGTCTCAACCTTGTGAAATTCAATTCTTTAAAAACCCAACTTCTACAAATCTCCCTCTCTAAGACACCTTCTAACTTTCCTATCTCTTTTGACGGTTCTCTCGTCTCTCCTGTTGACAATATAAACATCCTTGGCCTTAACATAAACAAATAAAAATGTCTTGGAAACCTCAAATCACAACGGTTGCTAGGCGGCCTCAAAGAAACTGGGGTTCTGTTTAGATGCGAGACTTTTTTTCCTCTTCTCAGTTCCCCCCCCCATTCAAAGGCCCATCCCCCCTTTTATGGGGGTACTTTTGCTCTAATGGGGGGGGGGGCTCTGGTTTCACCCGGCTTTTGGATAGGGTCGAGTCAAAGGCCATAAGGCTTATAAACTGTTCTGTACTTTCCAGTTCACTTGACCCTCTATCTTTGCGGCGCGATGTTGGTGCTTTATCTCTTTTCTATAGGTACCGCAGCGGCAGGTGATCGAGGGAGCTTATCACTCGCGTGCCCAACCACCTCTACGAACGCCCCGTAAAGCACAGGGGTGCTGTGTCGGCGGCACGAGTTTTGGCGTTTGATATTGGTAAACTCTAGGCTGGTTCGCTGCGGTGCTTCCTTCTTTCCTGCCACATCTCTGTTCTGTGGAATTCTCTTCGATCTTCTGTGTTCTCTGTTGAATTTAAATCTCTCTCAACTTAAAGACTGCGTCTGTGGTCTCATCTGCGTAGTTTGTGTTAGTTGATGAATGTCTGAGATGTGCAACACCCCCTCCTTGAATAGGGCTCTGCCCGTGAGTGGTGGTGACAACTGTAAAATATATATATATATATATATTATATATTATATAATAATATATATATAATAATATATACTATATATAATTATATATATAAATATATATAATATATATATAATTGATATATACTATATATATATTAATTATATATATATATATATATATATATATATATATATATATATATACTACTATATATATATATATATATATATATATATAAAAATATATATATATATATATATATATATATATATATATTGAATATATATTTATATATATATATATATATATATATATATATATATATATATATATATATATATATATATATATATATATATATATATATATATATAATATATATATATATATACAAATAACAAAACCTACTATGAAATAGTACAGTAAAATATTTCCGTGTTCTCCATTAGAAGGAACTCATTCATTAGAATTAAGAATTTTTCTCTTTTGTTTCAGGACACTTCCCTTAAAAGCATGATTGAGAGAATAAAGGAGCTGGGATCTAATTTTGCTTCAGCTTACGACAACGTAAGTGAATTAAAATCAATTTAATTTAATTGAACAATTTAAATTTAATTTCCTCAGTAAAATCGAAAAATTAAAAAAAATAAAAAATTACGATATGCTAATTGATGAATGTACATTTCTTGTTTTCCGGCTGGTAAGTGAGTTTGAAAAAAACTTTCTACAATTATATAATTATTATTATTCCACCTGCTGGTTTCATCATATTATTAGATACTATTTTCAGATAAAATTTTATGATATCAAAATTAGCTTTTAGAGTAATATTTTTAACAAATATATACAATTTTTTCATGAATTGCACATGGTGTATATTTATTTAGATGACTTTTTTGTTATTGCATGTTTTAAGT
>JABUQX010032209.1:0-12500 GCA_015478945.1 Trachelipus rathkii
CATTGTACTTCGTTCCAGTATCAGATTTGGGTGTTTAACTGTTTTTCCGCATTTATCATTGAAACGCTTTCGCATTTTCGTGCGCCGCTTCATATATATATATATATATATATATATATATATATATATATATATATATATATATATATATATATAAGGACCTGTTATGATTTACGACCCCGTCAGTTTTGATATTTTTTTTTATATATATATTTCGAGTATATGATCCTAACAATCAATTTAAGGTGTTGACGGACATTGATTCAAAAATATATAGGACCTGTTACGTTTACGGCTCTTCAGTTTTAATTTTTTTTTAACTAAAGGAATACCCAAGGGTAAACCGCAAAGATGACAGGAGTCGAGGTCTTTCGGCCTTCCGAGGGAACGACGGGGTAGGACCTTCCCCCTCAGGAGGGTCTCCAGAACCCCCGCTCTTTGGTATTTGGATGTCGCGAGGTGGTTCCTCTGCCCCTCCCTACGGGGTATGGAAATCTCCCTCTGTCCCCGTCGGCTCGAGCCCCCTAATATTTTTATTTTTCATATTTTTTTTTTTGTTTTACATTTTTATAATAAGCTTTATAGGCTGATTCCAAATATGTAATTGTTTTTTCTGTAAATGTCATACTTTTCGAGATATTTCATATTTGTTTTTTGTTTTTGTTGTTTTTTTTTTTTTATTTATTTTATTTTTTTTTACATTTTTGTAATAAGCTTTATATCCTGATTCCAAATAAGTAATTGGTTTTCTGTAAGTATCGTACTTTTCGAGATATTTCATTTTTGAATTTTTTTATATAAATGTGATTTTTAAAAAATTATTTAAAATATTTAGGACTTTTGAATCATGTCCGTCACCACATAAATTCATTATTAAAATCATATACTAGCAATATGTTAAAAAAAAAATCAAAACTGACGGAGTCGTAAAACATAACAGGGCCTATATATATATATATATATATATATATATATATATATATATATATATATATATATATATATATATATATATATATATATACACTCTAAATATATATATATATATTGACAGGGTTATAATATATACACAGCTATTATATATATATATATGTATATATATATATATATAGCAAAGCACACTACAAATGTACTCATTAACGTCTGAGTGGGACGGAGCTAGAGTTAAGAGAGAATAGCTCACATTCTCTCGCTCCAACCCAGTCTCGAACCTGGGCCCCCTCGCTTGCTAAACGAGTGCTCTACCACTGACGCTGATTTAATTTGGGAATTAGCTGGAAATTAATCGCGGCGTCCGCGATAGGCCTGGCCAGCCAGCGAATTTAGCCTTTAGGCCCTTGTTTCCCAAGGACCTTTCTCGAAGGGTCCCACTGACAGGACGAAAGTCCTTACTAGGGGTTGATGATTTTATTGATGATGATTTATACATATATATATATATATATATATATATATATATATATATATATATATATATATATATATATATATATATACTATATATACTATATATATATATATATATATATATTATATATATATATAAATATATATATATATATATATATATATATATATCTGGTTTCTAGGTTTTTATTTTTCTGTTTCTATTTTAGAATTCATATATATATATGTATATATATATATATATATATATAGATATATATATATATGTATATATATATATATAACTTTTCTTCTTTTTTCATATATATATATATATATATATATATATATATATATATATATATTTATATATATATATGTATATATATATATATATATATATATATATATATATATATATATATATATATATATGCTATATATATATATATATATATATATATATATTATATATATATATATATATATACTATATATATATATATATATATATATCTATATATCTATATACTATAACTATATATATATATATATATATATATATATATATGGTAAAAAAGAAGTTACTTAACATCCACGGAACGGGACGTCAGATTTCAAAAAAATTTCACAGGTAGCCTCTATGATACGTAAATAGACGTTTTAAGGGTCGAAAATGAAAAAACAAAAAAAACAATCATATCTCAAAAACTACAATAGCTACAGCGAAGGAATACATTTTTGGAATCCTGGTAAAATTTTAGTAAAATGTAATTAAAGAATACCCCAAGGAAGGTATACCGCACCGATGGCAGGAGTCAGTCTCTCAGCCTTCCAGGGAACTACAGGGTAGGACTATTTCCCCCTCCGGGAAAGACACCGGAACCCCCACACTTTGGTATTTAGGTGTCGCGGGGGTTACTCCGCCCCCTCCCCTACGGGAGTACATGGAAAACGTCCCCCTGTGATTACGTCGGCTCCAGGCCCCCTCATTTGCCGTGTAATACCTTTTCAAATAATATATATAATTTCGCCCCTGAACAGGTAAAAAAAAAAAAAAAAAAATTTCATTTCGACCCTAGAACATCTATTTATGTATCATAGATGCTACATGTGAAAAAATTTTTTTGATCCGAGCTCCCGTTCCGTGTGGGCGTTAAGTAACTTTGTCCTATATATATATATATATATATATATATATATATATATATATATATATATATATATATATATATATATATATATATATATATAACAAAATATTATATTTCTTATATATATATATAATATATATATATATATATAAATAACTCAAATTATGCTTCAAAAACTAAAACTTCAGAGCCCTTTCAAGGGAGAGTTTGCTTCTCTTTTCTTCGAAAATGAGGTCTGCACCTCTTAAAAGACCCTCACTAGCTACATTTGTTGAAGGGCAAGCTAAATATTCCCTGGCGAGTTTTGCAAGATGTTCAAAACTTTTACAATTATCACGCTACCAAACCAGTGGATCTTTATCTGATTCCAAACATTTTCGCTTTTGATATTCTTCAATCAATGATAGTGTCTTTTGACACCTCTGAACAAAACTCTTCATTGCTGCTAGAAGCTAAAAGAACGTTCATGGATTCAGAAATGGTTTGGCTAACAAATGATAAATGTGTGTCTGTTTCTGTAATCTTTTCTTTTTTATTGGCTGGTGAAATTTTTGCCTTTAGGAGCATTTCATCACATAGGCCTACTAAATAAATTTTAACCCTCCAGGAAACACGTGGTTCGAGAAATTTGGTTTTGTATCTAGGATCCAGAAAAGTTGCTATTGCACATGTGTAATCGTTTTGCAGAATTTGAAATCTATTATCTATCTCTAGCATGAGTATTTCTGTCATATTTGAAAGTCCCTTACTTTTAATAGCAGTATTTAGCACTTCTTCCATCGTTCCATGGAAAGAAGGTGGGTGATGATGATGATATATATATATATATATATATATATATATATATATATATATATATATATATATATATATATATATATATATATATATATATATATATCGGCAAACGGGGAAGTTTTGGTTAATTATTTATTTTTATTGTTTGACTAGGAAAGTCTTACTTACGTCTTACGTCTTCCTTCAGGGATTCCTTGAGCCTGTCAGCGGAGACAATATCTATTTCCACGCAGTCCTTTCCAGAAGTACACCATCCTCCATCAGCTGGCGCATCGCGGGCAGTCCATGTCTTCTCAGGGCTCTCTTCACGCAATCTTTCCATCTTCCCCTCGGTCTTCCTCTCGGCCTTACTCCCTCCACTCTCCACCACCACCTTCTACTCGCGACTCGTTCTCCCGGCATCCTTACTATATGCCCCCACCATCTCAGTCTCGAGAAATCTATCCTGTTCAACACAGGCACCCCACCAACTCTATCCCTAACCCGTTCATTTCTCACTCTATCTCTCCTCGTCTTTCTCACTGTCGCCCTCAACACCTTCATTTCAGCAACTTCGATCCTTTTTTCTCTCTTGTTGTAATGCTCCATGTTTCTGCTCCATATGTCAATGTTGGTACCAGTATGCTATCAAATATTATCTTTTTCACTTTTATATCCATCACCCAATCTTTCATAATTGGATATAACACTCTCATTGTTCTTCCGTATTTTTCCATTCTTGCCTCCACTTCCCATACACATCCTCCCTTGCTTGTAAATACACCACCCAGGTATACAAACTGATCCACATTTCTCAATCTTTCATCATCAAAAACGATCTCTACTTTTCCCTCATCCTCTCTACCCACTCTCATTATCACTGTCTTTTCCGTATTCATCTCTAAACCAATCCCCCTCAAATTTCTAGCAAAACTTTCTATAAGTCCTCTCAATACTCCCTCCTCCCAACTCCAACATGCCAAATCGTCAGTGTACACGATTATATCAACATCCAGATTGGAAAATTCCTCTTTAACCTTTCTGATTACTACATCCAAATAAGCTATAAATAGTAAGGGAGACAGTACACTGCCCTGTCTCACTCCCGTTCCAACCTCAAACCAGTTCTCGTTTTTACATCCAGTTCTCACTTTACACTCACAAACGCTATACAAGCTTTTTATTGCTCTCCTCAGTCTTTCCCCCAATCCGTACACCTCCCCCAACATCCTCCAAAGTCTGGCTCTGGGTATCGAGTCAAATGCCTTTCTTAAGTCCAAGAAGGCTATATATGCTGCTTTATTTAAATTCCCAACTCCTCTCCAACACTATTCTTAAAGCAAACAACAAATTTGAAGTACTCCTTCCCTTCCTGCACCCATATTGTTCGTCTCCCAACTGTATCTATATCACTCCTCTTAATCTTCTCTCTGAAATCATTTCATACACTTTTGCTATATGATCCAATAAAGCTATTCCTCTATAGTTTACACAATCTCCAGTATCACATTTTCCCTTATAAATGGGCAAGACAACTATTCTCCCCCATCTACCGGGAACTACACCCTCCATCCAACAATTATTAAAAAGTTCCACTATTTTCTTCTTCAATTCTTCTTCTCCTTCCCTTATCAACTCTATCGCAATTCCATCTTCGCCCGGCGCTTTTCCTTTCTTCATTTTTGACAAAGCCTCCTCATATTCTTCCATCGTTATCGGATTCAACCCCTCCATCTCCTCTCCCATATATTGCTCCTCTTCCACATTCCTCTCCTCTTCTACATTTAGAAGTTCTCCAAAATATTCAGTCCCTCCCATTTACCTCTTCCCATGCTGTAAGTACCTCCCCTTCTTTATTTTTGATACTATAAAGCTTCTTTGATTTTTTATACTTTTTTGCCAGCTTGAAAATCTTCTTCTTTCCTCCCTCTGCATCCTCTCTCAATTTTTCTGCCATCCTTTCCGCCACCAGCCTTTTGGCTCCCTTTCCACTATCTCTGCTCTGTTTCTTGCTATCACATATTCAGCTTTCTCTGTTCTGTTCTTCCCCTCAACCACCTTCTCATTTTGTTGTTCTTTTCACCCACTGCTCTCTTCACATCATCATTTCACCACATTATATATATATATATATATATATATATATATATATATATATATATATATATATATATATATATATATATATATATATATATATATATATATATATATATATATATATATATTCCTTGTTCCTCCATACCACCATACTCCCTGCGTTTCTTCCGCGGTTTCACTAATAATTTCCTGCAAATTCATAATTATTTCCTTCACATTCGTCAACTTTTCATTTATTTTCTCCACATATTCCTCTCTCTTCCCTTCCTCTTTCAGGGCTTCAACTTTAATCACTTTCCTTTTTTCTCCAACCTGCCACTTTGTTTCCTGTACTCTCAGTCTGGCAACCACCAATCTATGATCTGAGTCAAAACTGACTCCAGGAAGCACTTTAACATCCTCCACTGTTCTGTAATCCGATACTATGAAATAATCTTTCGGTGTTTTGATTCCATCTATATCTCGTGATCTTATGAGATT
Source organism: Trachelipus rathkii (assembly GCA_015478945.1). Taxonomy (NCBI): domain Eukaryota; kingdom Metazoa; phylum Arthropoda; class Malacostraca; order Isopoda; family Trachelipodidae; genus Trachelipus; species Trachelipus rathkii. Next base: position 5,898 of record JABUQX010032209.1, read on the forward strand.
CCCTGTGTTTGAAAAATCCATTCATAATTTTTAAATTCCTTCTCATACATATATCTATGAGCCTCTCTCCCTCTGGGTTTCTCTCGTTTTCTCCATGTGGACCCAATATCCTCTCCACCTCATTTCTTCTCTTTCCCACTCTGACATTAAAATCACCCATCAGTAGATGCAGCATGTTGTCTTCGCCTCCACGCTCCACTTCCACACTCTCCTCCACCAAATCCATGAACCTCTCCTTCTCCTCCTCTGGATGCCCCTGTTGTGGAGCATATATCTGATATAACCGGTATTTTTTCCTCTTGATTTTAAAGGTGCTTATAATGAATCTCTCGTTTACCCCTCTCACTTCCTGTATGAAAGGTGTAATCTTTGGTCCGAAAATAAAACCTACAACATGTTTCTTTATTCCTACGTCGACTCCTCTGTAAGCTAACACATATCCTCCGCTTAAATCTCTGCCACTTTCTTCACCCTCCACTCTTTTCTCCGACATCCTCACCACATCTATCCGTCTGGCCTTCATCATCTCCACGATCTCCTCCTCCTTTCCTCTATACGACCCACATTTATTGTGGCCAATTTAATCATTTTAAAAGTGCAATCCAAATTCGTAGTTCTTTTTCGTTTCCAAAGTCTAAATCCATGAGTCCTGCGTGGTTCCGAGGCTGTTTCTAGAGTATTGCAAGCATTTTCTTTCAGGCAGTGGCTTGCTAGGCTTATCCTGCCCTAGCCATTTGTTCGCAAGCCGAACATACTCTACAGACTTAATTCGTTGCCCAGAGTGCCCGAAGGGGAAGTGGATTTGAACTACTGCACCCCTGACTAGGAAAGTATTTTTATAATAAACTTTAATATAAAAGTTTCGTTTCAGAACATGAACAAGATTGTCTTAGTCCTAGAAAATTAAAAGATAAATTAATATTTAAATTGATTGTTTTTATTTATGTATTAAATAATTAATAGTTTGCGAATAAATGTGAAATGTAATTTTTTTTATTATTTCTATCAAATTTAGAAATATTTTTCTATGTTCGTGTTACTAATTTTGGATGTAAAATTTCCATTACACGTTTGTTACTATAACATTATTGTTGAAAACAGCTTAAAATAAAGTTTTGTTTATCTTATACAAATTGTATAAAAAGTGCTTTTAGAAATTGACATAAATGTGCTTTAAAAAAAAGGTGGAGTTTTTATATCAGTATCTTTTAATAATTTTAGAAAAGTTGCTGGATGTTCTGGAAAAACATTCAAAATCAGATAAGTACTGCACGGTTATGTCGAAAGAAAATGCTAGATTGCAGGGCTTAAGAGATCCTGTCCAAACTTTATTGGTTCAACAAAGTGAAGGTGAGAAAAATGGTAGAGGAGCTTTTTCAGCTCGAGTTTGAAGCGTATAATTTTTAGATAAACAAGAAATACCTCCTACCACCAAATATGAAGCATTAGTTCGAAGGATTTTAGTAAAAACAACAACAAAACTCTTGAGGACTGGCTTAAAGCCCAAAGTGAGAGATCGGCATACAGTAATTTAACCGCTTCAGAGTTATTGCTTTCTATTGGTGAAGTCTTGAGCAAACAAGATGAGTATTTACTTTGTGGTATATATTTCTTTGTAATGGCAGAAGGACCCACGAACATAAATTGTCACAGTGAATTGTAACTGTTAGCTCCCTATGTAGTCTCAGCTCCAGTTTACTTATTAAGATGAAGGTTTTTATGTATGGTTGAATTAGAAAAAACTGGCGGAGAGTCAATATTCTTGGCTATGACTGATGCATTAAAAAAAAGAAAACTCCCTTACGAGATATTAGTATTATGTTCTTTTGAGGGGGTGTGCGGAAGGATTTCGGAAATGAAACAATGTGTGAAATTCCCTATATTCATTGTAGAGCCCACGTTTTATCGCTTGCCATCACTAATTCCAGAAAAAATTTTTCAATGATTAGAGGACTTTACATGTTGTTAGAGAAATTTACAAACTTTTTCAATGTTCTCTTAAAAGTGAAAAGATTTTACATGAAATTCAAAAATCAGTAGAAGAGCTTGCCATAAAGATTCAAGAAGCTGCAGACGTACGTTGGCTTAGCAATAATCGTACGGTACATGCTGTGTTTTTATGTTTTAAATCAATTTTTATTGCATGTGAACACATTTACAGGGATAATGCCGATTTAGCAAGTTTATCTGGTGGTATTCTTTTCGAAATGACTAATATAAGTTTTATAGTGAGTTTATCTATTTTAGATGTAACACTGAGTGCCTTGTCAAATTTAAGTAAGGTTCTCCAAAATGAAGCTCTTAAACTTTCATCTCTTCCAAAACTGGAACAGTTGGTAATTTAGAAATAATCATAAAGTTTTTTGTTATTGAAAATGAAGATAATGAACTGCACATGAAAATTAAAATCCTTGAGAATTATGCTTTTGAATTTTAGCAAGTAAAATTTATTGATACCAAAAAAAATGTTTAAAAATTGCAAAAGGATTTGTAGAAGTAGTAAACGAAATGAAACAAAGATTTAATGATAAAGCTGTAATGTTAATACAGCTATGTTCACATTTTGAAAACTTAAAACAGTTTATTCAAATGAAAGGAAAGGAATGTAGAGAACTTTGCCAAATGTTGCCATCAATAAATTAAACGATACTAGTAGAGATGTACTCTTATTATAAGAGCTAATATTGGATATGAAATCCTGAAAAAGATTGCTCAACGAATTTTATGTGTATCTATTTCAACTACGAGTGTGGAACGATCTTTCAGCACCATGAATAAGATAATGACTAATATATATATATATATATATAATATATATATATATATATTATATATATATATATATATATATATATATAGTATATATTTAATATACATATATTATAATCTAATATATATATAATATATATATATATTATATATTTATATATATATTATATAAATTTGTGAAGGCTTCCTCCCAATATAGGAATAGGAGGAACTGTGACCTGACCTATAAAGCATGTTAAAAAAATTTGCATTATTTAATTTAAATAAATATCTCCTCATTCCTTGTTGCTCCTATTCTGTTTTCTTCTCCATCCCTCTAAATTTCCTGCGACCATCCAAGACAACGTCCAAGCTCAATATATATATATATATATATATATATATATATATATATATATATATATAATATATATATATATATATAACTATATATTATATATATATATATATATAATATAATATATATATATATATATATATATATATATATATATATATATAGTGTGGAGCGAAGCTGAATTTTTACACACCACGTTGGCGGTTTTTTTGGCGGTTCTAAGTTTTTTAACTAACCGCGGTTGGCGGTTGCGGTTGCGGTTGCAGTTGCGGTCCTTAATTTTACAACCGCGGTTGCTGTTGCGGTTGCGGTTGCGGCTTGCGGTTGTACAATAAAAGACAAAATTAACAATTGCTTTGGTTAACAACTACTACTACTTACTATCACTACACTTACTAACTCACACTGCAATACTATACTACTACTATCACTATACTAACACAACTACTACACTACTCACTAATAATAATAATAATAATAATAATGAATAATAATAATAATAATAATAATAATAATTAATGAAGAAAAAGTGACTAGTTGAAATATTGGTTATTTTGATAAATACTAGTAAAATTTTGTCATGAGATTAAAAAAAATTTTTTTTTCAGCATATGATGTAAAAAGTGTTAAAATTATTATTAAATTAAATAAAATAATATTACTAAATTTCCACGTCTTTTAATGTGGAAATTTAAGCCTCTGTTTTGCATAAGTTAACCAGGGTAATGGTGGGATATATGTATACTAATATATATAATATATATATATAATATGATATAATATGTATATATATATATATATATTATATATATATATATATATATATATATATATCATATAATATATATATATATATATATATATATATTATATTATATATATTATTATTATTATCATCCCCACCTTCTCTCCCAAGACTGGGGGTAAGGTGTGCAACATGCACCGGAAAAGAAAAAGAGTAGACAGAATATGACGCACGTCGAAAAGAAAGCCCAGCCTTCACCCAGCCTTATACCTATTAGTGAGAACTCGTCGCAGTCAGAAAATTCACCTAGAGGCTTACGGACCGGCGACGGACCCCTCAATTATGGCACTCGTCAATGTGGGTTCATTCCTTGGTCCAGGTGGTCAAACCATGGCTCCCTGCAGAAAAGCCGGCCATTCAGTTCTATATGCACCTTTCTTCTCGCCTCTGCCAAATTAACCATTTCTCACCTCCAGGCATTCCTCACTGACTGAAATCCACTTTTTCTTCGGTCTTCCAGCGGTCGATTCCCAGCAACACTCACCACTAATACATTCGCTAACAACCGGCAGTCAATCCAGTCCATTGTCACATGACCAAACCATCTCAACGTAAATTCATTTTATTCTCTCATTTACCCTTTCTTCACACCACACAACTCTATAATCACGATTTGTTTCTCATTTTATCATTCCTTTTCACACCTAACACGCCTTAAGATTGTCCATCTTGAACAATTGTACTTTAGATCTAAACCGGCTTATTTCAGACCATAGTCTCACTACTATATCATTACACATGTAAGCAATACATACCCTCAGTTAAAATCTAGACTTAGTCCCTTTACAATCCACAATGTTTAATTGCACAGCCACTTCTGCCATTTGCACTCTTCCTACTACACTCTGCTGAACTCCATCGTTCCTTTTATCCAACATGATATACTAAATATTTAAACTCAGACACTTTTCCAGCTGCCTCATCATCTAGCATAATTTCACTCTGAAGACTGTCCAACTCGCAACCATAACCTTACTCTTATGCACGTTTACTTTGAAACCCCTCCTTTTACGCACCCTAATTAATCTATCTACCGATGTTTTCAAACCTAAATAGGTATCTGAATGGGTTTGACCGATATATATATAGCTATATATATACTATATATATATATATATATATTATAATATATATATATATAATATAATATATAATATATAATATATAAATATAATCTATATATATATATATATATACAATATATATTATATAATATATTTATATATATTATATATATATTATATTAATATTATATAATATTATATATATATATAAATATATTATATATATAGTATATATATATATTATATCATATATCTATATATATTATATAAACTACACAAATAACAAAAAATAAAAATTACAAAAATCACGAACTATTCTTTCGAGAGGACATACCGCCAACCGATATGAGTAAATAAAAACTTTAATTAAAAGTAAGGACAATTATTGTTAAAGAAAGTTGTTTTGTTTTAAGTGATGTTCATTTAATATTTCATAAAATAAGACCTTTTTGAAAAAAATTTTAAGAATAAAATTGGTAAAATAATCATCAACACATTAAACATTAAAATAATTTACATCCTTATTAAAAAAATTCTGAAGATAATGTCTTTTGTAAGTGTCTAACACGGGAGATATCAGTTCTATTTTGCAACATCGATCCTGTGTTCCTTCTCTTCTCTATATGCTTTTGCAGGGATTAGTTACGGTCACAAATTTTTAGAGAGTAAATGTTGGTATTTTCCTCTTTTCAAATCCAAAGTTTCTTCAATATATAAAGAACCTCAATCTTTGCTAGGTCCAACCAAGACAACATTAGTGAGCAATTGATCATCATATTTTAAATTTTGTAGAGAATTTTTTTAAGTAGTGTTGGGGACACCTGAAACAAGCATAAAAATCTTTAGGTATGTATTTTTAAATTGTCAGTTGGAAAAGGCACTATTTTCTTTTATTTTTAAAGGATCATACATATACCACATTCTTACTCTCTAAAAAGTTTTGGTGACGTAACTCTCCCTGCAAAGAGAAGAGAAGGAACATGGGACCGATGTTACAAATATAGAGCTGATTCTCCGTCATAGACGCTCACAAAAACAATGATGTATAATTATTTTCTAACTAAGATGCAACATAATCTTAATTTTTCAGATTGTCAATATTCTTGGTGAATTACAAATTTTAATTTTTAAAATTTAAAATCATTATTTTTAATGAAATTTGCTAAATGACATCACTTAAACAACCAATTATTTTAACACACTACTTTTGTCCTATTTTATTGAGTTTTATTTACGAGCCTGAAAGAGGGAATGTCCTCTCGAAAGTATAGTTAGTGGTTTTTGTAATTTTTCTTTTGTTTTATATTTATGTGGGGATTTATAATAATACTATATTCACACGTTTATTGTGTTTTCCCTTGTTTATATAATCTATATATAATATATTATTATATATATATTATATATATAACTATATATATAATATATATTATATATATATATATATTATATAATTATATTATAATTTATTTATATATATATATATATAATTAATTAATATATTATTTATATATAATTATATATATATATATATATTATATATAATATATATATATATATAATTATATTATTATATATATAATATATATATACTAATATATAATATACTATATATATATAATATATAT
>JABUQX010032209.1:17500-19449 GCA_015478945.1 Trachelipus rathkii
ATATAATATAATAATATATACTATAATATGAATATATATATATAATATATATATAATATAGTATATTATATATATATATATATTATTATATATAGTATAATATATATATATATATATATATATATATTATATAATATATATATATTGCTATTGATGGCACGGTTCCTTATATAATCTTATGAGTTTCATGGTTTGTTATATAAGTTTCATACACCCTATGACACTTATAAGCACTTACACACACACAGATTTACTTAACACACAGATTTACTTACTGCACCACACGATTTACTTACACCAACAGATTTACTTACACATTTACTTACACACACTAACACAGATTTACTTACACTCAACAGATTTACTTACACACACAGATTTACTGTACACACACAGATTTACTTACACTCACACAGATTTACTTTCACTACAAACACAGATTTACTTACTCACACACAGATTTACCTACACTCACACAGATTTACTTACACCATTTACTTACACACACACACACACACACATGAGCACTCGGGCTTGACCTTGTCAGATACCATGGGTAATTTTGACCCCGCTAACTTGATTGCTTTGATGGTTCCCAATCACCGTTAAGAAGTATCTAGTGATGTTCTTTTAGTGTTCTATGAGTATTAGCTGAGTACTATGAGTATTCTATGAGTGCAGGGTGAGTGCCAAGTGAGTGCCAATGAGTGCCATGAGTGCAAGTGAGTGCCAAGTGAAGGGCACATAGGCCAACTTAGTGGCCACATAGTGCCAAACTGAGTGCCAACTTTTCAAAGCCTTTTCTAGCCTCGCCTGAGCCTAGAATAGCCCTAATATAGGGGTGTCTCCCCTATGTTTAAGGTATGAGGATTCGATGGGTGTATATTACAAGTTTAGGATGCTTCCTACGATGAGTTAGTATTTTTCTAACACTTATACACACATTCACTATGACACCTTATACCAAACAACTAATGACACTTATAAGCACTTCCACTCTCCATAGACACTTACACTAACCCATATAGCATTACACGCACACCCACTTACACGATAACGTACACTCACACCCTTTTATATTTTTTAACTTAATACTTTTTAATTTATAAATTTTATAAAAATGTATTTTTGAAAAAAAAAGCCAGAGTGCTGATATATAATCATTTTAATTTACTACAATTGTACGAACTTTTATTGAAAAACATATACTTTAACATACTTAAAAGCAGTAATAAGTAAATCAAAGTAGAGGTGTTATTACTAACACCTAAGGGATCAGTAATCCTTTGTTTTACTGTTTTACTGCTTTAATCCATGTTTTACTGCTTTATAGCTTTACTGCTTAACTCTTTGCTTACGTTTTAACTCTCTGTTTTACTGCTTGTTAACTCATATATTTATTAACATTACATACTTAAAGCAGTAAATCAGTAATCAATAGAGGTGTTACCTAACACTAAGGGGGGATTAGTTGCTTTTGTTTTACTGTTTACTGCTTTAAAATCAGTTTGAGTGTTTGCGTCACTGCTTTACTGCTTTACTCCTTTAACATTACATACCTAAGCAGTAAATCAGTAAACAAAAGAGGGGTTACCTAACACCTAGGGGTTAGTGGCTTTGTTTTCTGCTTTACTGCTTTAACTTTCTGTTTACTGCTTTTAACTTCTGCTTTACTGCTTTAACTTTCTGCTTTACCTGTTTTAGACTTTCTGCTTTACTGCTTAAACTTTCTGTTTTACTGTTTTAACTCAATATATTTTTACTTTGCTTTTTTATTTGTAATACTTTTTTATTTATTTTATTATTATTTTATTTATTTTTATTATTATTTTATATTTTTATTATTATTTTATAATTTTTAATTTATTTTTATTTTATTATTATACTTAGTGCTATTTACCTTCATGCTATTGTTATTATTATTCTAGAAACATCTCTCTCAACAACAG
>JABUQX010032210.1:0-2500 GCA_015478945.1 Trachelipus rathkii
AGTGCTGGGTTCAGTTTCGTTTGGTGTTAACCGTTTCGCATTTATCGAAACGCACAAGTTTTGTGCCTTCCTCTCTCTCCACCCTCTCTCTCTCTCTCACCCTCGCTCTCTCTCTCTCCCTCGCTCTCTCTCTCTCTCTCTCTCTCTCTCTCTCTCTCTCTCTCTCTCTCTCTCTCTCTCTCTCTCTCTCTCTCTCTCTCTCTCTCTCTCTCTCTCTCTCTCTCTCTCTCTCTCTCTCTCTCTCTCTCTCTCTCTCTCTCTCTCTCTCTCTCTCTCTCTCTCTCTCTCTCTCTCTCTCTCTCTCTCTCTCTCTCTCTGAATAAATAATACATATCCTTTTATGGGAAAGATTATTGAAAATATGTAAATATTATCAACATATAATAAAAAAAATAAACCACTAATTGGATTACACATTTTTGAGGATATTATTTTAATTGCTATTAATTCGTTTTTAAATCATTTTAATTGGCAACAAAGTGTATTGATATTTCAATGTATTTAGGGTAATCTTGTTCAAGCTCTTTTTATATATATAATTGATTAGTAATTATAATACATAATTGCAAAATCGTATTTTAAAGCTTTATAACTGTTAATTGAATTTGAATTGGTTATATATATATATATATATATATATATATATATATATATATATATATATATATATATATATATATATATATATATATAATATATATATATATATATATATATATATATATATATATACTCTATATATATATATCTAATAATAATATATGTAATAATAATATATACATATATATAATATATATATATATACATAATAATAATAATAATATAATAATAATAATAATAATAATAATAATAATAATAATAATAATAATAATAATATAATAATAATAATATATATATAATAATAATAATAATATATATATATATATCTTCATAATAATAATATAATAATAATATTAATAATAATAATAATAATAATATATATAATAATATAATAATATATATATATATATGTAATATAATATAATAATATATATAATATAATAATAATAATATATATATATATATATAATAATATAATAATAATATATATGTAATATGTAATAATAATAATAATATATAATAATAACAACAATAATATAATAATAATAATATATATATATATATATATATGTGTATATGTATATATATATATATATATATATATATATATATATATATATATATATATATATATATATATATTTATATATATATATATATATATAACCTTTCTCTCCTACTACTCCTCTATCTCCATATATATGGTCAGCCTCTAAAAAGCCACAACTCATATCTCAAAAACTACAATAGCTACAGGGAAAAGGAATACATTGCTGGAATGCTGGTCCAATTTTAGTACGGAAAATGTAAAAAAAAAAAAAAAAAAAAAAAAAAAAAAAAAAATTATATCTCAAAAACTACAGCCTTACCGGGAGGAATACATTTTTGGAATCCTCGTAAAATGTCTGGATAGGAAAATGTAAAAAAATAAATAAAAAAATTTGTATTAATAGTATAGTAATATGATTAGAGAGCCTATTTAGAGACCTTTTATTGGTTACTTGTTAAAATAAATAGACTTTCTATTAAATTTTACTTTTTTTTACAAAAAATACCCAAGGGTATACCGCACCGATGGCAGAAGTGGGGTCTCTCAGCCTTCCGGGGAACTACGGGGGTAGGACTAATTCCCCCTCCGGGGAGGCGGAACCTCCGCTCTTTGGTATTTGGGTGTCGCGGGGGTTCCTCCGCCCCCTCCCCTACGGGGTATGGAAACGTCCCCCTGTGTTCCCCGTCGGCGGCCCCCTACATTGCCTTGTAATACCTTTACAAATAATCTATATATATACTATGTCCCAGCACCCCCAAAAAAATAGTCAATTTTTATGTTTAATTTTTTTTTTTTATTTTCCAGTCAAAATTTTACAGATCAAATATATTTCATTTGCTAATAGATTTTTGTAGTTTTTCAATATTATTTTTATTTTTTTTTATTTTTTTTTTTTTACAGTTTCTGCAATAAGCCAGGATTTCAACAATGTATTCCTTTTTCCGGTAGCTGTAGTAGTTTTGAGATATGGATTGTGGCTCTTCTAGATACTGGCCTATATATATATATATATATATATATATATATATATATATATATATATATATATATATATATATATATAGTATATGGTTTTTCTTCTCTTTATATACTATATATATACACATGGGCGTAGGCAGGGGGGGCACTTGCCCCCCCTAAATCTTGGCGAAATAAAAATTATGAACCTTATATGTTTGCCAGACGACGTTTTTAAGTTTTTAATAGTAGAAAACTGAAAAAAATACATCAATCGATAGATAATGAAGTAGTAATTACTAATTACAAACGTATTATATTTTTTCTAAAGTTTTAATGTGTTTTCGTTTTCATATTGGCTTAAAGTCAACTAGCTTTGTGCTTTTATACAGC
>JABUQX010032210.1:10000-17500 GCA_015478945.1 Trachelipus rathkii
AAACCCTTCTGCGTCTCCTTCTGCGATTCCGAGTCCGCACCGCACCGGTCCGCACCGCACCGCACCGCACCGCACCGCACCGCCGTAGCGCGCCGATTCCGACTCATCCTCTGGAGTTTTTTATTATTATTATTATTATTATTATTATTATTATTATTATTATTATTATTATTATTATTATTATTATTATTATTATTATTATTATTATTATTATTAGTAGTAGTAGTAGTAGTAGTAGTAGTAGTAGTAGTAGTGGTAGTAGTAATGGTAGTAGTAGTTAGAGTTATCGTATCGTGATAAAATTTGGAGGGGTGTTAGATGGGGAGGTAACCTCAGTGTATACAAAGTTACGTCCCACATGGGTCCCCCAGAGGGACCCCACCCCCTCTTAAAAAATCGAAGTGTTCGTAATTGGCTGAAATTTGGTGAGAGGATTCAGAGGTGAATTTCTAGAAATACTTGATATGTGAATCTGAGGAGTTGGATCCGGCACCGGTGCTGGAGCCACTGCGGTGCCGAGTTAATAAACAGTCGTATAACAACAATATTGGTGTCTTTATATATGTTATTGGATCTGTAGATTTCGAAAATAATGGTTTCAGAACCATCAAGAAAGATAAATAAAAATAAATAAATAAATAAATAAATAAATAAAATTTCTTACACTTTTTATGTTTATAACTTACAAATTTACGTAAATCACTAAATCAAACCACTATCCAACATCCCTCCTGACCATCTGTGATCTATTGATCTATTGATTAAGGTCAAATTTTTACTAAAATTTTCATGTTTTACATACCCTAAAGCAGTAAATCACTAAATCAAGCTGTCCAACCATCCCTCCTGTCCAGTCGTGATCTATTGATCTATTATTGATTAAGGTCAAATTTTACTAAAATTTTCATGTTTACATACCCTAAACGGTAAATCCCACTAAATCCAAGCCGCCCAGCCATCCCTCCTGTCAAGCTGTGATCTATTGATCTATTGATTAAGGTCAAATTTTTACTAAAATTGTAACGTTTTACATACCCTAAAGCAGTAAATCACTAAATCAAACCACTATCCACCCTCCCTCCTGACCATCTGTGATCTATTGATCTATTGATTAAGGTCAAATTTTTACTAAAATTTTCATGTTTTACATACCCTAAAGCAGTAAATCACTAAATCAAGCTGTCCAACCATCCCTCCTGTCCAGTCGTGATCTATTGATCTATTGATTAAGGTCAAATTTTTACTAAAATTGTAACGTTTTACATACCCTAAAGCAGTAAATCACTAAATCAAACCACTATCCAACCTCCCTCCTGACCATCTGTGATCTATTGATCTATTGATTAAGGTCAAATTTTTACTAAAATTGTAACGTTTTACATACCCTAATCAGTAAATCAGTAAATCAAACCACCATCCAGCCAGCATCCGGCCACCCTCCTGATCTATTAGTCTATTGATCTATTGATCTATTGATTCAAGTCACATTTTGAGTATCATTTTGAATAAACATAACATAAAATCAAGTTCTTTATACAAACATCAATCAATATATGTTGACGTAACAAAGTTTTCACATTAATAAAGTTTACTTAGTATCATCTGAACTATGAATATAACCCACAACAACAAACTTAGCACATCTTAAACAGGAATAAACTGTTAACGTTAACAAAGTTCCACACTTAACAACAGTAAAGTAACTAATATAGCATACAAAAACGTAACCTACTTACACTTTTCTAACATATCGCTGTTATTTTACATTAAGACTGTAATATTTAACAAAAATTTATCACAACATTGGTTAATTATCATACAGATCAATGAGTATACTCTAACATAATAAGGTTTTCACATTAATAAAGCTAACATATCGTTACATGAACTAAGAAAATAATGTACAAAGACAAACCTATCACACCTTAAACACGAATAAACTGTTAACATTAACAAAGTTTCACACTTAACAACAGTAAAGTAACTAACATAGCACACAAAACGTAACTTATTCACACTTTGTCAAGTATATCTCTAACATAACGATGTTAATTTACATTAACATGGTAATATTTAACAAAAATTTACCATAACCTTGTGTAATTATCATACAGAACAGCGAAAGTATGCTAACATAACAAAGTTTTCACATTAATAAAACTAACATTGCGTAACATGAACTAAGAAAATAATGCACAAAGACAAACCTAACACAACTTACACACAAATAAACTGTTAACATTAACAAAGTTCCACACTTAACACCAGTAAAGCAACTAACATGGTACGCGAAACGTAACCTAATCTTACTTTTTCAAGCATATCTCTAACATATTAACGTTAATCTTACCACAACATTTAACTAAAATTTATCACAACATTGGTTAATTATCATACAGAGCAGCGAAAGTATGCTAACGTAACAAAGTTTCCACATCAATAAAGCTAACATATCGCTACATGAACTAAGAAAATAATGTACAAAGACAAACTTAGCACACCTTAAACATGAATAAACTGTTAACACTAACAAAGTTTCACACTTAACAACAGTAAAGTAACTAACATTGCAGGCAAAGCGTAACCTATTCTTACTTTTTCAAGCATATCTCTAACATATTAACGTTAATCTTACACTGACACAGTAACATTTAACTAAATTTTCTCACAACATTGGTTAATTATACTGATCAACGAATATACTCTAACGTAATAAAGTTTCCACATCAATAAAACTTACATAGCGTAACATGAACTAAGAAAATAATGTACAAAGACAAACCTAACACAACTTACACACGAATAAACTGTTAACATTAACAAAGTTCCACACTTAACACCAGTAAAGTAACTAACATGGTATGCAAAACGTAACCTAATCTTACTTTTTCAAGCATAACTCCAACACATCATATGAACTAGGAAAATAATGTACAACGACAAACCTAACACAACTTACGCCCTAATAAACTGTTAACATTAACAAAGTTCCACACTTAACATCAGTAAAGTAACTAACTTTACATACAAAACGTATCCTATCTATACTTTTTCCAAGCATATCTCTAACATATTAACGTTAATCTTACATTGACACAGTGACATTTATCAAAAAAATGTATCATAACCATACCTAACCATCATAATACCTAATGAGTAAAGACGAATAAAGTAAAGTTTTTAGGCTTATCTCTTTTTAGACTCCGCCTCCTTTCAGAAAATACCAACTCTAAACATGAAAAATGATTTTATGCTTTAACCATTTGCATAAAGTGATGCAATACTTATTATATTTGACCCTCTGGCAGGAATACAAGCAATGTAGCAGTCGCCATTCGGTTTACGATTAAATCTAAGAATATGATGTACAACGACAAACCTAACACATCTTACGTACGAATAAACCACTAACATTAACAAACTTCAGCACTTAACAGCAGTAAAGTACCTAACACATCGTACAAACGTAACCTATTCACACTTTTTCAAGCATATATCTAACATATCAATGTTAATTTTACATTAACATCGTAATATTTAACAAAAGTTTAGCATAAACCTGTCTAATCATCATACTGACAAAGAATATAATGCTAACGTAACAAATGTTTTACATCAACTTCGTAATATTTAACAAAAAATTCATCATAACCTCGTCTAAATATCATAATACCCAGCGAATAATTGCAAACATAACAAAGTTTTAACCAAACATAACAAAAAATAACAAAATTTTATCCTGACATAACATAAAAATAAGTTCTTTGAATAAAATATCACAGTAAACCGTAATAGTTTACTGATTTTAAATCAGTAAATCAGTAAATCAGTAAATCAAACCACCCATCCCTGCAGTCCCCTACCCGTCCCACCCACCTGTGATCTATTGAACTATTGATTCAAGTCATATTTCGAGTATCATTTTAGGATAAACATAACATAAAAATAAGTTCTTTATATAAATAAATATATGCTTAACCAACAAAGTTTCAGCATCAATAAAGCTAACATATCATAACTTTAACTAAGAATATAATGTACAAATGCAAACCTAACATACCTCGCGTATGAATAATCAGCTAACATCCTGAAAATTCCCTACTTATCAAAGGTAAAGTAGCTAACAGGTCATACAATACTCGATATGTTCCCAGTTTTCGCGCATATCAGCAACAGGTAAAGCCGTATTATCTAACAAAATCCCTTAACAAAGTGACCAATCTATCAAAGATACCAACATCTTGAACTATGAATTGACACTATCTTCATCAAAGTGTCACTCGTTTCGAGTATAACATCATTTGAACCATGAATAAACGTAGACATCAGCAAAATTCTAGGGCAAACCTAACATTACTCAACAAAAACTTAACCTAGACTCACTTTTCTAACACATCATCGTCAGTTAACACAGTAATATCTAATAAAAACTCATCATTTCTCTAACAAATCAGTGTTATTTTCACATTGTCATAGTAATATTTAACATAACGTACCTAACTTACGAATAAACAGTTTTCATTAACCAAGAGTATCTAAAGCAACACATTACCTTCCAAGAGAAAGAGGATGCGCCCCTTGAAAGGGTGTGAGATCCCTACGGGGGATCACCCGAAAGGGGTATAAGCGAGACTGGGCCTCAGCCCAGAAGGGCTGATTCCATACCCCTCTTCAGGTAAAGGCCCTTACGCCTTCGGGGGTGTCCCCTCACAGGATTCACGCCTTTCAGGCGCATCCTATGCGGAAAGATGTCTTCAACCTTAGATCTCTTGGTTAATGAAAGCTATTTATTCGTTAGGTACGTTATGTTAAGTATTACTATGACAGAATAACGCATTTGTTGAAATATTGGTTTTATATACTGTAACGACGTGTGTGGGTTAAATTTTGTTGAGTATGTTAGGTTTGCCGGCCCCCGCTGGCTATTCACGATTATTCGCCAGGTCAAGCTGTTGTACTCGAACAGTGACACTGACGAAGATAGTGTCGGTCATAGTTCCAGATGTTGGTATCTTTGATAGACGAGATTTTGTTAGATAATACGGTTTACCTGTTGCTGATATCGCGAAAAACAAAACATATCGAGCGACCGCGACGCTGTTGCTACCTGCTGATAAATAAGGGAATTTCAGAGATGTTAACTGATACGCAGTATGTTAGGTTGCATTAACACATTATATTAGTTAAAGTTATGATATGTTGCTTTTATTGATGCTGAAGCGGTCATATATTCGTTGGTTAGTATATAAGAACTTATTTTTATGTTTATGTTTATCCTAAATCGAATATGACGAATCAATGGTTCCAGCAGAGGGTGGGAGGGGGTCTTCCATGACAGCTTGCGGTACTGATTTACTGCTTTAAATCAGTAAACTATTACATTTACTGAATATTTATTCAAAGAACTTATTTTTAATGTTATGTTCGGGATAAATTTTTGTTATTTTTGTTATATTTGGTTAAAACTTTGTTATGTTTATTATTCGCTGGTATGCCAGTTGACAGGAGCCTGTTAAATATTACGGATTGATGTAAAACGTACGTTAGCATTATACTACCATGGGCTGGATTTATCGCAAACTTTGTTAAATGAATAACAAATTACGATATGTTAGATATATGCTTGAAAGTGTGATGGAGTGCCCGTTTGTACGATGTTAGGCTGCACTGCTGTTAAAATGCTGAAGTTCAGTGGTTTGTTGCATGCGTGTCTTAGGCAATCGGTGGCCCATCATATTCTGGGCATAAACCGGAATGGCGACTGCTGTATTCACAGGCGTCAAGCTGTAATGAGTACTTTATTACGAAATGAGTTAAAACATCTTTTTCATGTTTAAGTTGGTATATTTTCACGAAGGCGAACGGCGTCTAAAACGCTGTGTCTTTACTCATTAGTATTATGATGGTTATATGATTATGACACATTTTTAATGTCACTGTGTCAATAATATAACACATTGGCTGTGATTATGCTGAATATGGGCGGACCATTTGTATGCCAAAGATGGTACTTTGATGTTAGTGTGGAACTTTGTTGTGTTAACAGTTATTAGGGCGTAAGTGTGTTAGGCTGATGGGCTGACACATTATTTTCTAGTTCATGTGATGTATGTGCTTTATTATGGCTGTGATGTTAAGCGTATATTCGCTGGTTATAAAAGAACTCAGTGGGACTTTGTTGTGTTAACAGTTATTCGTGTGGCAAATTGTGTTAGGCTGTCGCGTACATTATTTGGCAGTTCGCATGTTGCGCCTTGAGACATTGATATTGAAGCTGTTTTTGGGCCAAAATCATGGCGTGTTGTGAAGAAATTTGGACCAGTGACACTGTGTCGGTAGCTGGGCCAACGTTAGCTGTGACCAGGGCAGCTCTCAGTAAGAATAGGTTGCCTTTTTGCACCAATGTTGAACCGCACACTGTTGAAGATGAGCTTTGTTGACAATTAACGGGGAACTATTCATGTTAGAGTATGCTACGCTGTCTTTGTACATTATTTAACAGTTCATGCTTCAACGATGACCACGTTGATGTGAGCTGTTGCATTAACGCCACCGCTGCTCGCGATAGTGGCAATGTTAGCAAATTTGGTTAAGTATTACTGTGTGAATATGTAACGATTAATATGTTGAGATAATAACTAGCGAAAATAAGATTAGGCCCGTTTCGCGGCTGCACCATGTTATTGCACTGGTGATGAAGTGTGGAGACTTTGTTGGCTGGCAGTTTATTTGTATTGTGGGTGAAACTTTGTGCATTATTTTCTTGAATTCTGTTACGCAATATTGGGCTGGTAATGTGGCTTTGTTATGTTAACATACTTTCCGCTGTTCTGTTGTGATAATTTTACACAAAGGAACCATGGTAAAATTTGTTAAATAGCTACCATGTTATGTAAATTAGCACATCGTTGTAAGAACATACTTGACAAAGGTGAATAAAGGTCGTTTTTGTAATGTATTGGTGCTACTGTTGTTAACTCGAAACTTTGTTGTATTGCTGAGATTTATTCGTGATTTAGGCATTGACCATGCTGGCGATATGTTAACTATTAATGTGAAAACCTGGCCATGTTAGAGTATCCTCGTATGATGTAACGAAATATTGTGATAAATGTTTGTTAAAATATGCGATCATCGAAAATAACAGCGATGACGAAAGTGTAAGTAGGTACGTTTTTATATTAATTACTTTACTGTTAAGGTATGGAACTGTTGGCGTTAACTGTTTATTTAAGATGTGCTAAGTTGTTAATAGTACTTTAAATAACTTTATTATGTGAAAGCTTTGTTACGTCAACATGACGATGTTTATATGAAACTTGTTTATGTGTTTATTCAAAAATATTACTCAAAATAACGAGCTTGTCCAATAGATCAATAGATCAATAGATCAGAGATAAACCAATTGTGGATGTGTTTGATTTGCTGATTTAGGTGTAAGCGTCACATTTGGCGTGACGCCCGTGCTGGTGGCGATCTGTGGTGTGGTTTGTTTAGTAT
>JABUQX010032210.1:35000-45000 GCA_015478945.1 Trachelipus rathkii
CAAAGGGACCAAGAGATCGAAATAAGGAAGTAAGACAGATTTTACAGAAGTTTAATTAGATGATGTTCTTTCGGCAAGAGGCCAGAAAGAATTTATCAGTAGGAGAATCGAGGGAGGTTAGCGCACTTTTGTTTGATGAAAGCCGCTTGCTCGACGAGAGTATCCCTGCAACGATTTCTAGCGGAATGAAAATTAAGTAAGAGTGATAGAAGAACGAGAATTTTTCCACCCCCGATACGCACCGTCTCTAGCCTGAATGACCAGAGAGCAAGCACGGACGAACCGATGGATTATGAGGAGAAGAAAGATTTTAGTCGAAGAAGGGAATGAACTGCTCACTACCATCACGATTAACGCTCCCAATCTTATCGGCAGAAGCGAAGCGTCACCAGAGCAAAGCAGTCATTTCCAATTAATAGCTAGCGGAGAAGCGACGCAAGCACACAATCGGCCCGATCAAAGTGCCAGAAAAAACGAACGCTATATAATATATATATATATATAGTATATATATTTATATTATATAATATATATATATATATATATATATATATATATATATATATATATATATATATATATATATATATATATATATATATATATATATATATATATATATATATATATATATTATATATATAATATAATATATATTATTATATATATATATATTTTATATATATGTTATATATGATATATATATATATATATATATATATATATATATATATATGTACAAAGACAGATCTCTATAATGATTAATTGGCCCTATTTGAGAGATCACTTTGATATAGCTAATAATAAAATAGTTTCGGAATAGTAAAACGTTCCTTTATTTATTTCTTTATTAATTATGTCTAATGACTATTTTACATGAACACACATTAAGATATTTCACAGTTCAAAATTTAATTGCTTTTAAAATACTTTCAATTTAATTACCATTACAATATCAATTTTATGACCGAGAGAGCGTCAGATGTTGGCTCTCTGATCTACATTTTCTAACTGAACTCTATGCCATTTGGCACAGGCGTTTTGGGAGCCAGAGGCACCTCGGTGACCTTGGATAATACACAACAAGAAAGAAGGCAACAATTATTTCGGCTTTTACAACAGGACTTATACAAGGTTTTCTTCCAACTGTGTACCAGAAATCTTGGTAGCACTTACATATATCCTTTATAAATTTTATACAATGTAACGAGTACGGTACATAATGGTTATCTCAAAAGTTGCCTGTAACACCCCCTTCTGACAATTTTATAAAAAAGTTTAGGATAGAGGAGACAGTGGCTACTAAAGTTAGAGGGTAAAACAATAATTTTCACCTAAAATAATAGCACTCCTACTGGAGGCAACTCTTTTTAATCATTTTTATATAACACCTTTACTTTAGGCGTTTTTACCATCTGAAAGAAAACGGATTAGTATTTTATTTTATTTATTTTTTTTTTTTTTTTTTTTTTTTTTTTTTTTTTTTTTTTTTTTTTAAGTGTTATTTTCTCTTTCTAAATCTACTAAGTTATAATATATGCGAACGTTTCTTAAATTTTCTAAATGAGGTTTCCCATTTTTTTCGATAAGTACGTTCTGTTTATTAACTTTTATAACTTTAAAAGGGCCGACATAGCGGGGAGCTAGTTTGCCGACATTAAACTGTGTCTGCCGCACCACGACAAATTTTGCCTCATGCAACCCTTTAGGCACAAAGACGTGTCGATTTTTATAATTGGTGTGTGGCGCCAGCGGCTGCGCTAAAAGAGCGGCTAGCTTTTTAACATATGCATTATACTCTATTGGGGCCGTTTCCGAAGCAGGATCAACTAATCCACTAGGTATTGCTATATTTTGGCCAAACATCAAGTTTGCGGGGCTGAGACCGTTCTTTGTTATCGGCGCGAGTCTCAGAGTGAACAATACCATAGGTAAGAGGCTCGGCCAGTCGGAGGGGCTTAAATCATGTTCCTGCAGCATACATCTCAGACAAGCCAGCAAATTCCTATGACTTACCTCCAGGAGGCCATTACATCTAGGATTTGAGCTACACGTAGTCCGGTGCTCCATTCCCACGGCCCTACAAACTTCCTCAAACAAGCGACTAGTGAAATTCGCACCTAAATCCGAAATAATTACCTGAGGAATTCCACAGAATGGAAATAGCTCGTGAATGAATGCATTCAATATTTCTCCCGAATTTATTTCTTTAAGAGGCACAGCGAACAAGTACTTACTGTAGCGGTCAATTAAGGTAAGTAGGTATTTGTATCCTCTTGCATTAGGTAACTTAAGTATGTTCAACATGAACGAACTTCAAACTTCTTCGTTACTTCTTTAAAAACACCGTAATCAGGACTTATGCCTGGTACTGTTTTATTTTTTTGACATGCTGAGCACGTGCGGATAAACTGTTTTATTTTTTTATGCATGTGCTGAAACACAAATTCATTTTTTATGCTAAGGAGGGTTTTATTCACACCCAAATGTCCTTTATTGTGGTACTCGCTGATTACGTTCTGCACACTCTTTTTCCGGCACAAAAACGCGCGAATAGTTTAAAGAGACATCGACAACTAATTCTATCTCCTTTTTGTTATAAAAGAATTTCTGTCTTATTAACTTCAAAGTTGTTTTCTCTCTCTTCGCCATCAGATCATTAAGGTATTTATCTGACTGTTGGTGCTGTCTAATTTCTTCAAAGTCCAAATCTCGCTTGAAATGCGAGAATAATATTTTTGCATTTTTATCAAACGTGGTTACTAAATTTATTTTTGCAATTTCCAATATGGCCGCTTCAGTGCGACTACTATTTTCATTTCGACAAGACAGATCTATCGGTGCACTTTCATTCATTACCAAGTTAATAGCACCTACGTCAGTCGCTATAGTATTCTCAGCCGATTGCTCATTGGCCGTCGTTAATCGGTGGGCGGAGTCACAGACTACACTATTTGAACCTGCATCTTCTCCTACCTCATCCTCATCTCGGGCAATATTATTCGCAAGTAAATATTTTAATAACGCATTTTGATTTTCGGTAATTAACTCCATCGTGATATTAAAAGTACTCAAAATAGCAAGTTCCCTCAATTCCCTAGCATTATAATTTTGTACATCATTAGCATGCTTTATCTTATATACAAACGCACGAGAGCACGTACAGATGCGTACAGGCTTTCCCGCTAAAATTGCCCCATATTTCTTGAATAATTTCGTTAACCCCAATAAAAGCTTATTTACTGGCAAATATTTTTTTTCTGTTGTATTAAAAGACCCACTATAAAAAGCAAAAGGAGTCCCATTCTCATCGTCAGACATAATTACCGTATTAAAAGCTTTATGATTTGCATAAATGTACACTTTGAGAGGCGCATCAACTGCTGGAAACCTGAGCCGAGAGGCGTGACGAATCGCTTGTTTTATATCTACAAAAGACTTCTCAGCCTCGGGAGACCACGTGATTTTTTTATTAGAGCTATTTTTTCCCTTTAAATAATTATACAAAGGCAATGTTAGATTTGTAAAACACGGTATATTTTGACGGTAAAAGGAAATTCGGCCAACAAACGAACGTACTTCTTTTATGGTTACCGGCCGAGGAACATTAATTTCCTTAACTTTTTCAGATAATGGCGCCATCCCTTCTTCCGTCAAGTCAAAACCCAAATAACTTAACCTTTTTACTCCAAATTCGCATTTTTTTTTATTTAAACAAATTTTAAAATAATTTAATCTCTCAAATACTTGTTTAAGTATCACCACGTGGTCTGATAAATCTTTGGTCCCTATCAAAATATCGTCTAAATACACGTGTACACCGGGAATGCCTTGAAGTAATATCGTTAAAAATCTCATGAAACATGAACTCGAATTTTTAAATCCCATCGGTAATTGTCTAAAAGAAAAATTTCCGATCATTGTACTAATAGTAAAATAATGTTGATCGGCTTCTGCTAAAGGCAGTAAATAGTACGCGTTCGTGACGTCAAGCTTACTTAATACCTTTGTCCCATGAAGCCCACTAAATATATCATTTATATTCGGCATAGCAAATACATCATTTTTCGCCACAGAATTAAGTTTTCTAAAATCACAGACGATTCGTACCCCTCCCCCATTTTTTTCCAACACGCTGATTGGGAAACTCCATTGCGATG
Source organism: Trachelipus rathkii (assembly GCA_015478945.1). Classification (NCBI taxonomy): domain Eukaryota; kingdom Metazoa; phylum Arthropoda; class Malacostraca; order Isopoda; family Trachelipodidae; genus Trachelipus; species Trachelipus rathkii. The sequence continues at coordinate 39,161 of JABUQX010032210.1, forward strand.
GTGCCCTCTTTAAAACTTTCGCTTTTACTAAATTTAATAGCTCCCTCTTTGTTTGTTCGAATAATTTATGAGGAATACGACGAGGTTTCATTTTTATTGGAACTCCGCTTATATTAGTTTTATAAGGAAAGAGTGAAGCTAATTCCTTCAAGATAGCAGTTGGAATGCTCGTCTCCTCTCCCCCACGTAAAGCACAAGTATCCCTCCCCCCATTTCTATTCTTAAGTTTCGACTCAGCGTTCCCCCCTCCCCCAAATTCTCTGAACAAATCATCCCAAGCTTTAAGCTGCTCTTCCCGAGCCTTAAAATTTTCCGGTAAATATGCATTTATAAATAAATGTTTAAATTCAACTACCAGATTATTAACTATAGGTATATCACTAAAAAGTTCATTATGAGCTACAGAAGAGGAAAATTGAGAGAGAGTATGAATAAAAGCCTTATCTCTACAAATTGTTTTATCACACAAATTTATACATTCCTTGCTCTGAGTATCAGTTAACATATCTGTTTCAAAATTAATATTAAACGAAAATTTTTTTAAAAACGGCATACCTAATATGCAAATTGGCAATTTAGTTGTTAAAAATTCCACATCATAAGTTCTCTTTAAACCAAAATCAATTGTAACAATTTCGCGTGGAGTATACGTCAAATTACGGTTTATTCTAATTGGCTGCTTTAATTTGACCAATAATCGATATATTATTATCTCCATCCATAGGGAGTAAATTGATCTCACTACCACTATCTAAAATAAAGACTCTTTTTGATATTTTATCCATAATAGTATAAAGTTTATAATCTCTTACATTATTTAATACAGACATATTATTTATGACCGGACTTTCTCCTGTGGGAGCATCCGTCGCTAACATATCTTGTGCGTCGGTAGAGGCCAACGTGGGTATCGTATGGGTCACATCGATACTCTCATCACTATTCGGGATACTCAGAGCCTCGTTGTAAGGAGGATAACCTCCTTGTACATGCCATAGAGCGCTTTGCCCGTTACTCTTAAAATTACTCAAAGCTACCTCCCTATTATTATTATTATACCCATTAGAATACCAAACATAACCTATTATTATTCATATTATTATTATTATAATTATTATTAAACCTACTAGTATACGCATGCAAATTATTTACTTCAGCAAAATTCCCATAATTAAAAATACGATAATTTTCCTCTAAAATATTCACCTCCCCCCCTAACTCCTGTTCGAGGGGGGATCTGATGCGTTTCCCTGCCTTCTTTGGGGATGTGACTCATGGACTTGCTGACTTTCTCCATTTGGCGGGAATACCAAAGAATACATAGGACAAAATTCCGAATGACAGGTGTAACTTCTATGGAGAAATCTGGAGTGTGGTTTACATAACTCGCCTAGCAACTCCGCATTTACAGTGTTGCCTTGTTTACGATCTCTAGGAGCATTTCTTCTATTTTGAAATGATGGTTGTTCTTCTGTACGAGTCGGTTTGGCAGCGGCCTCACTCAGCTGCCCAGCGACTTTGGTGAGAGACTTGAGAAGTCCTTTCATCTCTCGAAAGAATTCTTTTTGTTTACTTTATGCCTCTTCTTGAACTTGGGCATGGTTGTTGTTGTTTGTATTTCGACTCTCTCCATATGTGCCGCTTCTCGTTGGGTCGGGAGCTGTTTCCTTGAAGAATAATTTACCGCCCCCCAATATTCTCTCCCCCGTCTCTCGTGTGGGGTTTCGTAGTCATTCCTATAAAAGTTCTTATATAAGTTATCTGCTACTTTTGTAATTTTTTCAAGACTGCTATCGTCTGCCAGAGTCATTAAACTTTCTTGTATGCGAGATGGAAGCTCATTAATAAACAATTCATGAACAAAAGGAGCACTGTTTTCTGCAAGCAGATCGAATCCTATTCTTCCCATAACGTCACGAACTCTTGCCAAGTAAACCGAAGGAAGCTCTTCTTTTTTTCTTCCTTTTTTGAAAATTTCACTGATTTGACTTCTAAGATTGGGGGCGTACGCTTCCTCTATCGACGCAATTAACTTTTGAAAGCAATCTCCCCCCAATGGAAATTTGATGGTTGCTACAATATCATGGGGAAGGACGGAAGCCAAAATTCTTACGCGTTCTTTTGGATCATCCACTCCATTAAGTTTGAAAACGGTAATCGTAGTGTGTAACCAAGTCATCATATTACGCAAATCTAACTTTGGAATAGCGCCAATAGGCAGACTGGTCTTTGGAGTCCCCCCAACGAGGGGGAGACTGTGGGGGTAACAGATCTTGCTCGTAGCGGGGTGTGAAGGTCCTGACTTGCTTCCCCATCGGAGTTCGAATTTTCTTCTCTCCGAATTGGAGATTTGGGGGAAGCGGGGGAGACGTTCGAAGTTTTTGCAGATGCTTTTGGAGTAGTACTTGACTTTCCCCTACCCCTCCCGGTCTTAAACCGGGGAGATCTTTTTTTATGGCTGGGCATCTTAAAGTCCTTTTTTTTTTTTTTTTTTATTGTTTTTTTTTTTTTTTTTTTTTTTTTTTTTGCCGGTGATATTATTTGAAAATGGAGCTCTTTTTCACAAGACTAGCGACTTTTAAAATAACGGGATTCTTCACGCTAATCGTTATGTAATAAAGTTTATGAGAGCTATGTACCAACGCACTAAGACTTTATTTTGTTACCAAAAAAATTTTCACAGTATATGGGTCACTTCACTTAGCACTATATTTGTTTATTGGCACTTTTCACATTGACAATCACCACTTTTTTTTTTCTTGTTATGCGCCCCCTAGATCCACAAGGGGGGGTTTTTTTTTTATGTCACTGTACTGGGGTCCACCAAAAACTATGTACAAAGACTGATCTCTATAATGATTAATTGGCCCTATTTGAGAGATCACTTTGATATAGCTAATAATAAAATAGTTTCGGAATAGTAAAACGTTCCTTTATTTATTTCTTTATTAATTATGTCTAATGACTATTTTACATGAACACACATTAAGATATTTCACAGTTCAAAATTTAATTGCTTTTAAAATACTTTCAATTTAATTACCATTACAATATCAATTTTATGACCGAGAGAGCGTCAGATGTTGGCTCTCTGATCTACATTTTCTAACTGAACTCTATGCCATTTGGCACAGGCGTTTTGGGAGCCAGAGGCACCTCGGTGACCTTGGATAATACACAACAAGAAAGAAGGCAACAATTATTTCGGCTTTTACAACAGGACTTATACAAGGTTTTCTTCCAACTGTGTACCAGAAATCTTGGTAGCACTTACATATATCCTTTATAAATTTTATACAATGTAACGAGTACGGTACATAATGGTTATCTCAAAAGTTGCCTGTAACACCCCCTTCTGACAATTTTAAAAAAAGTTTAGGATAGAGGAAACGTATATATATATATATATATATATATATATATCCAGAAATCGAAATTCAAAATTACAATTATTCCCATAAACTCCCATGATAAAGATGCCAAAAAATATTTATTTTATATGCATTTAATCAAATGTAGAAAACATCCGCACATCCTCATTTTTCAAAAGAGGATGCGGATGTGCCGTTAAGTGAGGATGCGGATGCGGATGCGGATGCGGATGCGGACTGTCAATTAAGGTGCGGATGTTCCGCAAATGCGGATGCGGATGCGGATGTCATGTCCATCACTAATATATATATATATATATATATATATATATATATATATATATATATATATATATTATATATATATATATATATTAATATATTATATAATATATATATATATACTGGATATATCTAATATATAATAGAAAAATATATGTTATTATATATATATATATTATCTAATATACACCATTAATTTAAATATAATATATATATATATATAGTCTAGATTATATAAAAATATTAATATATATTTTATTTATTTTCATTTCTTTTCCATATCACCATTTCCAGCATGGGGTTGCAAGGTGGTGTTGGTGGGTGATAAATACTAAAAAATATCACCACCATTCACGAAAAGAACAATATGGTAGAAGGGGGTTTTCAGCCCCTTGCCACCAGAGGAAGAAAATTTTGATAATTTACTTCATATGAATCGACCGCTTTGAGAAATGCAGCTTCACCTCCTGCAATTTAATATTTCAAATTTCTTCTTTATTATTTCATTTTTCTATTTAATTTTCTAAAATTACCAAAAGACATAAAATTAAAAATTTTGCAACTTCTCCATCCAAAACTTCAAATGAAATTGATTTAAATGTAAAAATAAAATTTTGCATTTTTAAAATCCCGAATGATAAAAATTTTTTTTTTTTTTTTAGTTTTAATTTTTAAATTTAACCAAAAGCAATCTCTCTTCTGAAAATATATTTAGACCACTTCTAGAATAGACTTCAGATGTTCTTCTTTTCAAAATAAAATTTCATATTTTCCTTCTTCTTTCCACCTCTCTTCCTTCTGGCCTGCTGTTTTGCTTCCCTTCGGTTCCACTGCGACCGCATCGGCTACGTCGAATCATATATAAATATATATATTATAATATTATATATATTATATATATATAATATATATATATATTTATATATATATTATATATAATATATATATATATATATATATATATATATATAAATATATATATATTTATTATATTATATATATATTATATATATTATATATATATATATATATATATATAATATATATATATATATATATATATACATATATTTTTATGTCTATCATCTATATTGATAAATAAATGAATATTATATATATATAATATTATATATATATATATATAAGTGGTTGACTCCGTTAATTTAGGTTAGGTTAATTTAGGTTAAGTTTGGTTTAGGTTAGGTTAAGTAAGGTTTAGGTTAGGTTAAGGTTTAGGTAAGTTAGGTTAGTTTACACAAAAATTTATGTATTTTACCTAAAATATTAAAATAACCATAACATTAATTATTGGATTTTCGCTCCTGGAGCAACACTTATAAATAGCCATTATATATATATATATATATATATAATATATATATATATATATATATTAATATATATATATATATATATATATATATATATATATATATATATATATATATTTTTTATATATAAAAAAAAAAAATATATATGAACTTTTTTGACCCTGTGTTGCTAATAACCTTGTTGAATTTTCATTAAATTCTAAGTCAACATTTTCAAGAATTTTTAAATGAATTTTTTTTTTTTTTTAATATTTTCAGAAATATAATTTTTTTTTTTTTTATCTTTTAAAAATGAAAAAAAAATATAGAAAAAAAAAAAAATACTGAAAAAAATAATAATAAAAAAAAATTGATTAAGAAAATGAAATTAAAAAAAAATCAAAATCAAAATCAAAAAATCTCCCCCCCCCCCAAACAAAAAACGACATTTGATATCTTCTTTAATCGGTTTCGGGTATTATTTAAGTTTTTAATTAAAATTATATATCTTTGTATACATCTATTTTTGTGCGTATAAAAATATACATACGGTATGTATATATGTATTCTTTATTTTAATCCTTTAAAATAAAGTCATGTTCGTATTTTAGTAAATATGTATTATTTAATAATTTATATTTATGTGTATGCGCGCTTGAATGTATGCAATTTGTGCTTATATATATATATATATATATATATATATATATATATATACTATATATATATATATATATATAAATATATGTATAATATGTATATAATATATATTTATATATATATATATGTGTGTTTATATATATATATATATGTGTGCTTATATATATATATATATATATATATATATATATATATATATATATATATATATATATAT
>JABUQX010032210.1:50000-57500 GCA_015478945.1 Trachelipus rathkii
ATATATAATTTTAATTAAAAACTAATAATACCGAAACCGATTAAAGAAGATATCCAAATGTACCGATTTTGTTCGGGGGGGGTGAAATTTTTTTGATTTTTGATTTTTGATGGACTTTATTAATATATTTTCCTAATCAATTTTTTTTTATTTTTAAATTTTTTTCATATTTCTTTTTTTTTCTAATTTATTTTTTTTTTTCTTTTTTTAAGATAAAAAAAAAATTTATATTTCTGAAAATATTAAAAAAAAAAAATTCATTTAAAAATTCTTGAAAATGTTGACTTAGAATTTAATGAAAATTCAACAAGGGCTAATGAATGATTTTATTGGTTATATAAGAAAGTTCAATATATATATATATATATATATATATATATAATATATATATATATCATATATAATATAGTTATTATATAATATATATATATATATAAATATTATATATATATGCAAATAGATATCAATTATTTCTCTCTATATGGCTATTTATAATGCGTTGACTCCATGAAGCGAAAATCAATAATTAATGTATGGTTATTTTAATAATTTTAGGTAAATACATTAAATTTTTGTGTAAACTAACCTAACTTAACCTAACCTAACCTAACCTAACCTAACTTAACCTAACCTAACCAAACTTAACCTAAATTAACCTATCCTAATATTAACGGAGTCAACCACTTATAATATATATATATATATATTATATATATATATATATATAATATATATATATATATATATATAAATTATATATATATATATATATATATATATATATATATATATATATATTATATATATAAAATATAGATATATATTTATCTATATAATACACCTTTCCCTATCAATGCATATACAAAAACCTACTCATATACGTTTGCCATATATCCTACAATATCTAAATATATATATATATATATATATAATATATATATCATGTATTATATAAAATATATATATTATATTATATATATATAGATTCGACCGTAGCCGATCGGTCGCAGAAATAACCAGAAGGGAAGCAAAAAACAGTAAGGCCAGAAGGAAGAGAGGCTGGAAAGAAGAAGGAAAGCCTGAAATTTTATTTTGAAAAGAAGAACATCTGAAGTCTATTCTAGAAGTGGTCTAAATATATTTTCAGAAGAGAGATTGCTTTTTGTTAAATTTACGATAAACAACTAAAAAAAAAAAAAAATTTTATAGCTTCATTCTATATATAACTAATGCAAATTTTATTTTCACATTTAAATCAATTTCATTTGAAGTTTTGGATGGAGAAGTTGCAAAATTTTTAATTTCATGTCTTTTGGTAATTTTAGAAAATTAAATAGAAAAATGAAATAATAAAGAAGAAATTTGAAATATTAAATTGCAGGAGGTGAAGCTGCATTTCTCAAAGCGGTCGATTCATATGAAGTAAATTATCGAAATTTTCTTCCACTGTTGGCAAGGGGCTGAAAACCCCCTTCTACCATATTGTTCTTTTCGTGAATGGTGGTGATATTTTTTAGTATTTATCACCCACCAACACCACCTTGCAACCATGCTGGAAATGGTGATGTTTAATATAAATAAAAATATATAATATATATATATATATATATATATATATATATATATAATATATATATATTATATTATATATATTATATTATATATAATATATATATATATATATATATAATATATATATACTATATAATATATTATATATATATATATAATACAGTTATATATTATATATATATATATATATATATATATAATTATATATATATATAAATATAATATTAATATATATATATATATATAATATATGATATATATATAGTATAAGTGATGGACATGCATCCGCACCCATCCGCATTTGCGGAAATCCGCACCTAAATTGACATCCGCATCCGCAACCGCATCCGCATCCGCATCCTCACTTAACTGCACATCCGCAATCCCTCTTTTGTAAAATGAGGATGTGCGGATGTTTTCTACATTTGATTAAATGCATATAAAAATAAATATTTTTTTTTTTTTTATCATGGGAGTTTATGGGAATAATTGTAATTTTCCACAACGATTTCTGGATTATATATATATATATATATATATATATATATATATATATATATATATAATTATAATATACTATATATATATATATAATATAAATTATATATATATATATATATATATATATATATGTACCGTACTCGTTACATTGTATAAAATTTATAAAGGATATATGTAAGTGCTACCAAGATTTCTGGTACACAGTTGGAAGAAAACCTTGTATAAGTCCTGTTGTAAAAGCCGAAATAATTGTTGCCTTCTTTCTTGTTGTGTATTATCCAAGGTCACCGAGGTGCCTCTGGCTCCCAAAACGCCTGTGCCAAATGGCATAGAGTTCAGTTAGAAAATGTAGATCATAGAGCCAACATCTTGACGCTCTCTCGGTCATAAAATTGATATTGTAATGGTAATTAAATTGAAAGTATTTTAAAAGCAATTAAATTTTGAACTGTGAAATATCTTAATGTGTGTTCATGTAAAATAGTCATTAGACATAATTAATAAAGAAATAAATAAAGGAACGTTTTACTATTCCGAAACTATTTTATTATTAGCTATATCAAAGTGATCTCTCAAATAGGGCCAATTAATCATTATAGAGATCTGTCTTTGTTCATAGTTTTGGTGGACCCCGTACAGTGGAACATAAAAAAAACACCCGCCAGATAATTATAATAATAATAATAAAAAGTGGTGATTGTCAATGTGAAAAGTGCCAATAAACAAATATAGTGCTAAGTGAAGTGACCCATATACTGTGAAAATTTTTTGGTAACAAAATAAAGTCTTAGTGCGTGGGTACATAGCTCTCATAAACTTTATTACATAACGATTAGCGTGAAGAATCCCGTTATTTTAAAAGTCGCTAGTCTTGTGAAAAAGAGCTCCATTTTCAAATAATATCACCGGCCAAAAAAAAAAAAAAAAAAAAAAAGGATTAAAAAAAAAAAAAGAAGGGACTTTAAGATGCCCAGCCATAAAAAAGATCTCCCGCCGGTTTAACCGGGAGGGGTAGGGGAAAGTCAAGTAATACACCAAAAGCATCTGCAAAAACTTCGAACGTCTCCCCCGCTTCCCCCAAATCTCCAATTCGGAGAGAAGAAAATTCGAACTCCGATGGGGAAGCAAGTCAGGACCTTCATACCCCGCTACGAGCAAGATCTGTTACCCCCACAGTCTCCCCCTCGTTGGGGGGGACTCCAAAGACCAGTCTGCCTATTGGCGCTATTCCAAAGTTAGATTTGCGTAATATGAATGACTTGGTTACACACTACGATTACCGTTTTCAAACTTAATGGAGTGGATGATCCAAAAGAACGCGTAAGAATTTTGGCTTCCGTCCTTCCCCATGATATTGTAGCAACCATCAAATTTCCATTGGGGGGAGATTGCTTTCAAAAGTTAATTGCGTCGATAGAGGAAGCGTACGCCCCCAATCTTAGAAGTCAAATCAGTGAAATTTTCAAAAAAGGAAGAAAAAAAGAAGAGCTTCCTTCGGTTTACTTGGCAAGAGTTCGTGACGTTATGGGAAGAATAGGATTCGATCTGCTTGCAGAAAACAGTGCTCCTTTTGTTCATGAATTGTTTATTAATGAGCTTCCATCTCGCATACAAGAAAGTTTAATGACTCTGGCAGACGATAGCAGTCTTGAAAAAATTACAAAAGTAGCAGATAACTTATATAAGAACTTTTATAGGAATGACTACGAAACCCCACACGAGAGACGGGGGAGAGAATATTGGGGGGCGGTAAATTATCTTCAAGGAGAACAGTTCCCGACCCAAGAGAGCGGCACATATGGAGAGAGTCGAAATACAAACAACAACAACGATCCTCAAGTTTCAGAAGAGGCTAAAGTAAACAAAGAATTCTTTCGAGAGATGAAAGGACTTCTCAAGTCTCTCACCAAAGTCGCTGGGCAGCTGAGTGAGGCCGCTGCCAAACCGACTCGTACAGAAGAACAACCATCATTTCAAAATAGAAGAAATGCTCCTAGAGATCGTAAACAAGGCAACACTGTAAATGCTGAGTTACTAGGCGAGTTATGTAAACCACACTCCAGATTCCTACATCGAAGTTACACCTGTCATTCGGAATTTTGTCCTATGTATTCTTTGGTATTCCCGCCAAATGGAGAAAGTCAGCAAGTCCATGAGTCACATCCCCAAAGAAGGCAGGGAAACGCATCAGATTCCCCCTCGAACAGGAGTTAGGGGGGGAGGTGAATATTTTAGATGAAAATTATCGTATTTTTAATTATGGGAATTTTGCTGAAGTAAATAATTTGCATGCGTATACTAGTAGGTTTAATAATAATTATAATAATAATAATATGAATAATAATAGGTATGTTTGGTATTCTAATGGGTATAATAATAATAATAGGGAGGTAGCTTTGAGTAATTTTAAGAGTAACGGGCAAAGCGCTCTATGGCATGTACAAGGAGGTCATCCTTCCTTACAACGAGGCTCTGAGTATCCCGAATAGTGATGAGAGTATCGATGTGACCCATACGATACCCACGTTGGCCTCTACCGACGCACAAGATATGTTAGCGACGGATGCTCCCACAGGAGAAAGTCCGGTCATAAATAATATGTCTGTATTAAATAATGTAAGAGATTATAAACTTTATACTATTATGGATAAAATATCAAAAAGAGTCTTTATTTTAGATAGTGGGAGTGAGATCAATTTACTCCCTATGGATGGAGATAATAATATATCGATTATTGGTCAAATTAAAGCAGCCAATGATACCGTAATTGACGTATACTCAAGCGAAATTGTTACAATTGATTTTGGTTTAAAGAGAACTTATGATGTGGAATTTTTAACAACTAAATTGCCAATTTGCATATTAGGTATGCCGTTTTTAAAAAAATTTTCGTTTAATATTAATTTTGAAACAGATATGTTAACTGATACTCAGAGCAAGGAATGTATAAATTTGTGTGATAAAACAATTTGTAGAGATAAGGCTTTTATTCATACTCTCTCTCAATTTTCCTCTTCTGTAGCTCATAATGAACTTTTTAGTGATATACCTATAGTTAATAATCTGGTAGTTGAATTTAAACATTTATTTATAAATGCATATTTACCGGAAAATTTTAAGGCTCGGGAAGAGCAGCTTAAAGCTTGGGATGATTTGTTCAGAGAATTTGGGGGAGGGGGGAACGCTGAGTCGAAACTTAAGAATAGAAATGGGGGGGGGATACTTGTGCTTTACGTGGGGGAGAGGAGACGAGCATTCCGACTGCTATCTTGAAGGAATTAGCTTCACTATTTCCTTATAAAACTAATATAAGCGGAGTCCCAATAAAACTTAAACCTCGTCGTATTCCTCACAAATTATTCGAACAAACAAAGAGGGAGCTATTAAATTTAGTAAAAGCGAAAAAGTTTTAAAGAGGGCACCATCGCAATGGAGTTTCCCAATCAGCGTGTTGGAAAAAAATGGGGGAGGGGTACGAATCGTCTGTGATTTTAGAAAACTTAATTCTGTGGCGAAAAATGATGTATTTGCTATGCCGAATATAAATGATATATTTAGTGGGCTTCATGGGACAAAGGTATTAAGTAAGCTTGACGTCACGAAGCGTACTATTTACTGCCTTTAGCAGAAGCCGATCAACATTATTTTACTATTAGTACAATGATCGGAAATTTTTCTTTTAGACAATTACCGATGGGATTTAAAAATTCGAGTTCCTGTTTTATGAGATTTTTAACTATATTACTTCAAGGCATTCCCGGTGTACACGTGTATTTAGACGATATTTTGATAGGGACCAAAGATTTATCAGAGCACGTGGTGGTACTTAAACAAGTATTTGAGAGATTAAATTATTTTAAAATTTGTTTAAATAAAAAAAAAATGCGAATTTGGGGTAAAAAGATTAAGTTATTTGGGTTTTGACTTGACGGAAGAAGGGCTTGCGCCATTATCTGAAAAAGTTAAGGAAATAATTAATGTTCCTCGGCCGGTAACCATAAAAGAAGTACGTTCGTTTGTTGGCCGAATTTCCTTTTACCGTCAAAATATACCGTGTTTTACAAATCTAACATTGCCTTTGTATAATTTTTTAAAGGGAAAAAATAGCTCTAATAAAAAAATCACGTGGTCTCCCGAGGCTGAGAAGTCTTTTGTAGATATAAAACAAGCGATTCGTCACGCCTCTCGGCTCAGGTTTCCAGCAGTTGATGCGCCTCTCAAAGTGTACATTTATGCAAATCATAAAGCTTTTAATACGGTAATTATGTCGGACGATGAGAATGGGACTCCTTTTGCTTTTTATAGTGGGTCTTTTAATACAACAGAAAAAAGATATTTGCCAGTAAATAAGCTTTTATTGGGGTTAACGAAATTATTCAAGAAATATGGGGCAATTTTAGCGGGAAAACATGTGCGTATCTGTACTTGTTCACGGGCGTTTGTATATAAAATAAATCATGCTAATGACGTACAAAATTATAATGCTAGGGAATTGAGGGAACTAGCTATTTTGAGTACTTTTAATATCACGATGGAGTTAATTACCGAAAATCAAAATGCGTTATTAAAATATTTACTTGCAAATAATATTACCGAGAAGGATGAGTAGGAGAAGATGCAGTCAAAATACTTAGCGTTGACTCCGCCCACCGATCACGACAGCCATATGAGCAATCGCTGGAAAACTTATACGGACGACGTAGTGCTATTAACTTGGTAAATGAATGGAAAAACGCGCCGACTCGATCTCTCGTGTTAAAATGAAGGCTGCAGCCGCATTGAACGGCCCAAATTGGAAATTTTCCAAAAAAAATTTATAACCACGTTTGATAAAAATGCAAAAAATTATTCTCGCATTTCAAGCGAGATTTGACTTTGAAGAAAAGACAGCACAAAACAGTTCAGATAAATACCTTAAGTGATCTGATGGCGTAAGAGGAGAGGAAAACAACTTTGAAAGTTAATAAGGCAGAAAATTCTTTATATAACAAAAAGAGTTTAGAATTAGTGTCGATGTCTCTTAAAAACCTAATTTCAGCGCGTTTTGGGCCGGAAAAGTAGTGTGCAAACGTAATCACGACTACCACAAAAAGGACATTTGGGGTGAAAAAACCCTTCTGAGCATGAAAAAATGAATTTGTGTTCAGCAACATCCATTAAAAAAATTTTAAAACAGTTTTATCCGCACTGCTCAGCATGTCAAAAAATATAAAACAGTACCAGGTATAAGTCCTGATTACGGTGTTTTTAAAGAAGTGACGAAGAAGTTTCAAGCCGTTCATGTTGACATACTTAAGTTACCTAATGCAAGAGGATACAAATACCTACTTACCTTAATTGACCGCTACAGTAAGTACTTGTTCGCGGTGCCTCTTAAAGAAATAAATTCGGGAGAAATATTGAATGCATTCATTCACGAGCTATTTC
>JABUQX010032210.1:62500-72500 GCA_015478945.1 Trachelipus rathkii
ACATATTATAATTCAACAACAAAAAAAAAGAAATATTATTCTTTCTAAAACAACACAAAATACATATAGACATAATACAAGAAACCCACATATCCGATAACTATCCAGAACCAAAATTCTATGGCTAGGATGCCATCTTCCCTTATAAAAACCACCAAAACCACACTCTACTAACACTTATACACAACTCACTACCATACACAAACACCACCTTACAAACTACAACGGCATTAAATGACAACACCACAAAAACACAGTCCTTCACATTAATGATAAACAAAAAACCATACAATCTAATAAACCTCTACATTCCCCCACCACACCTCATCACAATGTCTTTGAAATCACAAAAAAAACTCTCCGAAATCTCCCACCTCCAAAACCTCATAATGGGGGAAACTTAACTCTCACCATCCTACATGGTATAACGCAGAAGAAGCAAACAAAAGAGGAACCCACATCTTAGCCAACCTTGCAAAACCTCAACATCTTAAAAACAACACAAAACAGCACACACCAGAACCCCACCTCAAGCCAAACCAAAACGTGCTTATCATCATGACATAACACTATGCTCACAAATTACACACAAAACTCCCACTGTCAACACAAACTGACATAAACTCAGACCACCTACCCATCATCATAAAATACCAAAATGTCAACAAACCAAACTGCACACTCAATAAAACATACCCCAACTACAAAAAAGAAGACTGGACACTCTTCCCATACCATATAGAAAACAATTTACATCTCCTAAATATCACTGACACATCAACATTCAACAAAGCCATACAAAATTTCACTTCTCTAATTTAAAAAATCAGCTAACAAATCCATCCCCAGAGGGTACATAAAAAAATTCAATCCTACTCTAACACCTGAAATAGAACAGATAATCAAACAACACCACTCGCTCAGAACAAAAACACCCACATAATTCCAAACGACAACACAGATGAACACCCTAAACACCCAAATTATAAATGTAACAAACACACATTCTTCAAACAACTTCCAAACCTTTCTCAACAAGAACATTCAACACACGAACAGCACCAGAATGGGGAAAACAATAAATATATTGAAAAATTCAACCAACCAATGAACACACATTCACGAATCCATCATAAACCCAAAAACACAAACCCACAAACCCACAAACCAACAACAACACGTAAACAGAGTCAAAAAACCACACACCCTCAAAACAGGAAAATCATCAAAGCCCTCAAGAAAATGAAACTCAAACACGACCCAGCAATAGAAATAATCACAACAGACCTAGAAAACAGAACAAAGACACTTAAAACTCACTGGTAACTGACCTAGACAATATCTCAAACAAATACCTCAAAAACCTAGGGAACACAGTTTTAACACAATTAGCACAAATATATAAAAGCTCCATTAGCCTAAACTTCATTCCCCCTATCTGGAAAAAAGCTATCATTATACCCAAATTAAAACCAGGAAAAGACCCATCTGACCCTTCATCATATCGCCCCATCTCTCTATTATCAACACTATGCAAACTACTAGAAAAAAACATACTGGACAAAATAACTCCACACATCATCAAACACAAACTCCAACACGGCTTCAAACAAAACTACTCAACTACAGCCACTCTCACAAACATTAAACAACACACAATAAATGGCCTAAACTCAAAGCCAACTCATAAAACAATAATCATATCAATCGATATTAACAAAACATTCGATACAGTATCCATACACAACTTGATCCATAAAATAGCAAAATCTAACATTTCCATTAACCTAAAGAAATGGATTTCCAACTTACTATCAGGACGAACAGCACAAATACAAACAAACAATACAAAATCCAGAAAAGTAAACACCAACAACGGAGTACCTCAAAGCTCAATACTATCCCCAAAACGACACAAAACAAAGCTCTAAGAATCATAACAAGATGCACATCAATAACACCACAACACAACAACACCACAACACAACAACACCACAACACAACAGCACCACAACACACTAACACCACCAGAACTAAGAACCAAATTCTACTCATAGACACACCTGGACATGATAGACACACAATTCTCTTCCAAAACCCAAACACCCATGCATATTGCACTTTCTAACCCTACCCACTACAGATTCGAAGAGCCGCCTTCTTTACCAGTCCATAATTACAAACAAATCACGAACAACATTCCACCACCACCACCAAAGAACACAACATACACCAAACAAATCCACACAACAATAACAGAAAACCACTTAAGACGCAGACCACCAAGGAACATTTTAAACAAACACCCACCAGGAATAGCACTAGAATTCAACTCACTACCAAGAACCAGCCAGTCAACCGTGGCAATGCTAAGATTCGGCCATCACCCTAAATTACAATACTACAAACGCAGATTGAACCTTAACCAAACCACCACAAGCATCTGTCAAAATTGTAACCAGGTTCCGGAGGATACGTCCCACTTCTTTCACTCCTGTTTAAATAATCCTCAACACAGAACAAGGCGGAATATAACATCCCTTGGGGATCGATGGAGGATCCCTGGAGGATCCCTGGAGGAGACCGGTTGCGTCGGCGGGGTACCTGGGCGCGGCGTGGCCTCTCCCATGATGGGGTTGTCAGGGGTGAAAGTAAAAGGTAGTATATATATATATATATATATATATATATATATATATATATATATATATATATATATATATATATTTATATATATATATATATATATATATATATATATATATATATATATTAGGGTGGCTATTATAATTAAATTTTCTAAAGGTTTAGCTCCCAAGTTCCTATTTTGTTTCCATCAAGGTAAAAAAAGGATCTGTGAAAAATTTAAGCTCAATCGGACAAATGCAAGTGTACCCTCATCGACTATGAAGTTATGAAATTTTCGACCGGAAATATTTTGGTTATTTTATTTGTAATTATTTTACTGTAATGGAAATTAATGCGAGTTCTCATTAATTTAATTAGCATGAGAATTTTTTTCCGAAAGCATGAGATTTGATATTGCTAAGTTAACATTAAAAATCATTAAATGTTTCCTGTGTGAATCATGCTAAGCAATATTTCATTAAAGTTTTTAGATAAACTTATACTACCATTATTAGAATTTTATTATTATTATTATTATTATTATTATTATTATTATTATTATTATTATTATTATTATTATTATTATTATTATTATTATTATTATTATTATTATTATTATTATTATTATTATTATTATTATTATTGTGTATTAATTATTATTATTATTATTATTATTATTATTATTAATTAATTATTATTATTATTATTATTATTATTATTATTATTATTTTATTATTATTATTATTATTATTATTATTATTATTATTATTATTATTATTATTATTATTATTATTATTATTATTATTATTATTATTATTATTAGATTAACTTATATTACTAGATAAACTTATTTTTGAACCTCGCCGTTTTTATGTTATGTGCTTCGTTTGCTTATTTTTATAACCAAATATGATATTTTTGATGAATGATCTTTCAATTTGGTTTCAGAAGTGTTTGTACTGTTGGTGTAAAGTTCCTTTTGTGATGTGTTCTTCGAGGACTTGTAAAATGGCATCAACTTCTTTAGGTAATTTGTCACACAAGTTAGGAAAATATTTTTATGTCCCTCTTGTTGGCTGCATTTCTAATCAAATCTTCGGAGAAAAAGTACATTCGAACCGGCAAGTTTTAAGCGATTTTTCTACAATGTAAGAGTTGTAAATATTACAGCGAAGGAAAATGTAGCATTGGTGATTCCAGAAGTATCCATTTTTTAATGAAAGCGCGAATTCCTATTAGAAGAACTCACCACTATATTGATAGGTTACCCAAACTCTATGATGGATGGAAACGTTTGCAGAAAAAATTGACTAGAAATGCAGGCAAGCAAAAAGAGAGAAGAGATCTTTTTTTTGGAAATTATGGATATATCCATTCAGATGCTTTGGGACAGATGAAAAATGAAGAGGATAAGAATTTCTTAATGTTTCAGGGCCAAGAAGGACGACCGAGCTCCATGGTTGGTGTAGATAAAAAATTAAAATACAAGGAAGAAAAAGCACTGAGGTGCACTGCAATGGAAGCGGCCAGGGATAAAAAGGACCTATGAAGAAATGGAACAATATTTTGTTGCTCATCAGCTTGCTACATCAAAAACTGATGATTCATTATCAAGCAGCCAAAGCAGTGATGATGGTGACGGCAGTGAAAATTCTTCTGTCATCATTCAGCAAATATCAGCAGCAGCAACAGTTCCAGCAACTCGAGGTTGCTATATTTTAACTCCCTTAAGTTTTTTACTCCCCGTCTCGCTGAAGTTTTTGATAGGGTGCAAATTCACTAACAGAAATGGGATTTACATATTAATAGCTGCAGCATAAGCTTTCGAACGTGATACTGAAAACCTGGTAATAATTCTCACTTCTTTTCAACGCCTTAGAAAAACAATTTACAGAAGCGTGACTCACAGAAATTAGGCACAAATTTAATCAAAACGAATGACAAGAATTAGTATTGCACTGGTATGGAAAGCTGTGCCCAACACTCACAAGTGTTAAAAGGCTGATAGATTAGCAATAATAGTAACTTTTCAAGGCATGGAGAAATTGTTGAGAATCCCTGAAATCCCAACATCTTCAGGAGAAGAGCAAGCCATGGCTGTTTACCAAGCAGTGGAGAAGTGGGGTATAACAGAGAAAATTCAGGTCCTTTGCTCTGATACGGCAGCGAGCAACACAGGTCGAGCAAATGGTGCCTGTGCAAATTTAGAAAAATTGTTCAATCGTGACCTTGTACCTACCTTGTCGTCATAACATTTTTGAGTTAGTTTTGAAAAGCTGTTTTGACTCACTGGTAAGTGCTTCAACTTCTGGTCCAGACATGATGCTTTTCAAAATATTTTGAGAAACCTAGATGAAACTCGACATGAACGCTTACCTAACTGATAGCAATGAAGTGCCTGATGATATCTGCTCTACCATTCTTGGATTTCTTGAAAACCACCTTTCTAAGCAGAAATAACAGCGAGATGATTACCGAGAATTGTTGGAGTTAACGGGAGTCCTTTTTGGCGGCATTTCGAAGAATGGGATTTACGTTTCGTATACCAGGAGTCGTAAGTTATGCTAGGTGGATGACAAAGGCAATTTATGCATTCAAGATATACCTGTGTCAAGATCAAGTTAAGTTATCTCATAGGGATAAGAACTTTTAAAGAAGAATAAGTATTTATTTTGCTCGAGAGTACGTTCGAGCCTGGTCTCTGTCATCAGAAGCAGTTATAGTACCTTATCATGATTTCCTATTCATGCGTCAACTGATGAATTATCACAGGTCAACAAATTTATCATTTATTTCTATTGTCTATGATCTGATACTTTTTCTTATGTATTTTGTTATGCTGATTTCAAATACTGTATTGGTTTTTGTCTGTCACGTACAGTTTTGGCAACATTCTTACGTAAACATGGAAAAATTGTAAAAGTTATGTTTTCCCGTGAACAAAGACAAAACGGTTGAGCATACAAATAGATAATCAAAATAAACTGTCTTACCCAACTATATATGCTGTGAAAATTTCATATTGATAGGAAAAATAATGAAAAGATATAGCAGTTTTTCATTTATGAAATGGTAAAAAAAAAAAAATATTTTTTTTTTGCATTTTTTTACTTTTCATATGAATGGCGGCAAAGCTGGAACCTGTAGACAAATACCAATATAATTTTTGGATTCACCGCTAAAACTACAGAAGAAAGAAGTCTTATATACATGTCAAAAAAATTTTGTTCCCCAGTATAATATTAATAATATTAAAGATAATAAAAATAAAATTAACACTGGGAAACAAATTTTTGTCAGATAAAAAACCAATAGGATTTTTGAATTGTACATAAAAAGACATGTAAGAAACAGGTATTCTTTGTCTTGGGATAAATTTTTTTGTTGACCAGTGTATCAGGATATAGATTCAGAAATCGCCGAAGCTGCTGCCAAAAAAAATCCAACCATCTCTGATACTTAATTCATGAAACTGTGGCTCTATCCTTATTTAATGGCAATGTTCCAAAGGCAGTTAAGACAAATATGGCTCAAATTATGCTGAAAGCAGACAAAGGTGTAGAAAAGGAAAAATAAAAAGATTGACTGAAGATGTACATTCAGCATCGAAATTATTTTCCTTCCTTTACAAACATCGAGTTTTCGTCTTTTGTAACTCAAGGTACAAAAACTTTCTTCACGAGATTTTCTATCAGCACTGATTTCCGCAACAAGGACCCTTTAACATTGAAGGAAGATCATGTTTAAAAAAAGGAATTGAAAATCTTGATAGGACAATTGTTGTGAATGACATTGCAGAAAGAGGTGTCAAATTCATTTAGGATTAAAATAACATTCTCACAAAAGATAAAATTGAGGAACAATTTATTTTGCAGATCGTTACCGGAGACCGTAAAAAAAATACTCAACTGCCTCTAAATCCTCTCTTAAGAAAAAATAATGTTCAATGTATATACATTCACACTATGTTTAGATTATATAGAAATTATTTCTGGAAATTAAAATGTTTCTCTTATAAATGTTGTGTGCGTTATTAGAAATCTAATATTTCTTAAAATTTTCATGTTATCTCAGAAATTTTTCGAATTAACTTTAAGCAAATTTGATTAAGAATGTTTTTTAAACAATTCCTGGGGTTGAATGGATGTGTCCACATAAATTTCTTTTTCTAAGAAGAAAAACGAGAAAATGGTCGAGATAGGGAAGAGTTTACCGCTTATGAATGGATTTAATCGTCGCGTAAACTATGTTCCAAATTCAAAGAGTTTGAGGGTCGCCTAACGGTTGTCCGATTGAGCTGAAGTTTTGCACAGCACTTTTATTTGGTGATTGGAACAAAACTTGGGGATTAAGGGGTGGGAGCAGCAAAACTTTAACCTTCGGAAATTTACCTATAGCCAAGGGCCACACTAATTTATATATATATATATAATATATATATA
This sequence comes from Trachelipus rathkii, assembly GCA_015478945.1. Lineage (NCBI taxonomy): Eukaryota > Metazoa > Arthropoda > Malacostraca > Isopoda > Trachelipodidae > Trachelipus > Trachelipus rathkii. Next base: position 69,571 of record JABUQX010032210.1, read on the forward strand.
TATATATATATATATATATATATATATATATATATATATATATATATATATATATATATATATAATAGGAATCAGCGATGAGAAGAAAGAAAGAAGCGCTTATAAGGAAGGAAAAAAACATCATTGAGGTAAATCTCTTATAAAGAACATTAGTAATTAATGCTTATATAGTATAATTGCTTAACTATCATTGTGCTAATTTTCATTAAAGTTAGTATTAAAATTATTATTATACGATATTTCATTTATTCGATTAAAAATATTCAGGCACACAGATTGCGCAGCAGAGGTTTATTCACTCTGGTACTCCGGTATGGAGATGTACTTAAAATTTATTTTCACTTCCACTTAAACTAGTAAACTATAATTAATCTCTACTTATTATCGAGATATTCACTGTAAGGAAGCTACCTTCAAAATTACCATAGACTTCAAACTCCATAAATTAGTTTGTCTCTCATTTTCTCAAAGGATAGAATCAAATTTTGTTTTTTCAAGTAGTGACATCTCGATAGGACGGACAAATCACGCCCCTTTTAATACGCACACGTGTGCGAGCTTACATACGGTCTTGTGTGCACCACTGTGTATATATTTTAGTTATTATGTATTTTTAGTTTTGTTTGTTGTTTATGGTTATTTACACCCACACCCACACCCACACCCACACCCACACACACACCCACACCCACACCCACACCCACACCCACACCCACACCCACCCCCACACCCACACCCACACCCACACATATATATATATATTTATATATATATATATATATATATATATATATATACTCTCTCTCTCATATATATATATATATATATATATATATATATATATATATATATAGGCCTTTTCTGTTTACGACAAAATTAGTTTTGATTTTTTTTGTTTTGTTTTAATATATTGCTACTATAGCATATACCAACAATGAATTTCAGTGTAACGGACATGATTCTAAAGTTCGAAATATTTTAAATAATTTTTAAAAATCACATTTATATTAAATATTTGTTTTAAAGTGAAATATCTCGAAAAAGTACAACACTTAAGAAAAACTAAGTACATATTTGGAATCAGCGTATAAAACTTATTACACAAAATGTAAAAAAAAAAAAAAACAAACAAATATTTTTCATAAATGAAATATCTCCAAAAGTATGTAGCTTATTACAAATGTAAATAAAATAGATACGAGAGCAGACCTTGAGGGAGAGAGGGACGTTTTCCATACCCGTAAGGACCGGAGGAACCCCCGCGACACCCAAATACCAAAAGGCGGGGGTTCCGGAGACCCCTCCCGGAGAGAGAAAATAGATCCTACCCTGTCGTTCCCCGGAAGGGCGAGAGGCCCCGACTCCTGCCATTTTACAGTTTATATGTATTCCTTTAGTTTAAATAAAAAAATAAAACTGACGGAGTCGTAAAACGTAAAGGTCCTACCTACATATTTTTGATTCATGTTCGTTAACATTTAAATTAATTTTTATTTTTTCTATAAGAAATATCATTAAAAAAATCAAAACTGACAGGCATATTAAAACAGAAAAGGAGTCATATATATATAATATATATATATATATATATATATATATATATATACATACTTGTGCTTGCTAGTTACACTGTTCACCTCTCACATATAATATATATATATATATATATAATATATATATATATACATACTTACATATATAAATAAATAAATATATATATATATATATATATATATATATATATATATATATATATATATATATATATATATATATTTATTTTTTATATATATATATATATATATATATATATATATATATAAATATATATATATATGCTAATATATATATTTATATATATAATATAATATATATGTATATATATATATATATATATATATATATATATATATATATAATATATATACTATAATATATATATAGCCATATAATTAGGGATGCACCGGATCTCCGGCTCCGACTCCGGCCGGCCGGAGTTCCGGCCTTTTAAAGATCTCCGGCTCCGGCCGAACCACCAGTCTCCGGCTTTCTCCGGCCGCAGACCTATATTTTTGAAAGGTAGTTTTGAAAATAAAAATAGTTTTCAATTCATTGAAAGTAATAATGAGACATTTAATGAATTAAATTTATTTAGAAGAACTGATTCATACAAAATTGTAAAAAAATTTTTAATATTTAATATTTATTTTAATATTTATTGTAGTGATAATATTAGAAGTCAAACTAATAGCTAATAATATTATAACTATAATAGTATATCATTTAATAATATGAATAGGCCTATATGAAACCATTTTCTAAATTGACTAATTATTTTGATAAACTTAAAAGGGTTTGATATTAAAACCCTTACAAAAAATACACTTTTGATAAATCTAGCTTTAAAAATGCAATACAGAAATACTTAAATGAAATTGGTAAAAGAACTTTTAAACTACATGCCATATCTGACCAAAGACTAAAAAATTATGATATATATCCTTAATCCTTAAATTGTATTATTGAAGAGCTTTTAAGTTTTAACAAAGTAACATTTTAAACTATATATATATATATATATATATATATATATATATATATATATATATATATATATATATATAGTATATATATATATATATATATATATATATATATATATATATATATATATATATATATATATATATATATATATATATATATATATATATATATATATATTATAAAGTGCATGTACCAGCTGTTATCGATACTGTATAGAGTATCACAATAGAATTTTTTTAGAAAATTAAATTATATTGTTAAACACAAAGTCAGTGAAAGGAAAGTTAAATAGCTTATACATTGCTATTTAGGTAACCATTCACTAATATTTAAAATCAAATGCTCTTAAATTATGATGAAGAAACAGGAGCTGATCAGCTAGT
>JABUQX010032210.1:77500-82671 GCA_015478945.1 Trachelipus rathkii
CCCCATTCTCAAGGGAATGTTACCCCCTAAAAGTTCATCGGAAAAAGATGTAAATAAATAAACAAAATATTAACATATACTAATATACATATACACTACAACCCCATAATGGGTGCAGGGGGTCCCCAAATATAAATATTTATTGTACTTGTATTACATGTAAATTTATGCTGAATAAATATTACATTTTTAGAAAAATTAGGTGTCGGATCATAAACAGGAGTGTACGGTTCGGGACCGAAGCCGGCGCCGATGTCGGCGATGATACAGATGCCGGTTCATGAATCGGATCTTGAAATAAGAATATAATGAGACATATCGATGTCATTTTAAATGATTACGAATATTAAAACCCGTTTTTGAGGGTGGCATGTTCCTGAGGGGTGTCTGAGTACCTCTAGGAGGGACGAGCAAAGATGAAATCTTAATTGTACTAGTATTATAGCAAAATTTGTAATGAATGAGACAACAGTTCAAGAAAAATTCGATGTTAGATCACGCACCGGGCTCGAAAACTGTAAGAGGCCGAAGCCTGAGCCTGTATCGGTGACGATACCGAAGCCTGTACATGAATCGGATATTGAAAAAAACATATAATTAGACAATAAACGTATCATTTTGTATGTTTACAAAAACGTAGACCATTTATTGAATGTTTCATGTTCCTTCGGGTTTCTTAGAAACCCATGGAAGGGAGCCAAATGATGAAATTTTACTTGTATGAGTATTACAACGTATTTTTTGAGAAATAGTATAACATTTGTAGAAGAATTAAACCTAGGATGAAGCATAGGGAACTAAACGGTGTGGGGACCCAAACCTGGTGCTGATTCCGTTGTCGGTGCCTGTACAGGTGACTGTGCATACTGCGGTGCTGAGTCAGCATGCATTTGTATACTAATACAAAAAAGATTTGCCTGGCATGTAGGATTTGAAATATTGAATATTTGATTTAGGAATATTAAAAAAAAACATATTTCTAACGGTGTAAAATTTTAAATGACTTTGATATATTAGGTATAGCTATCTTGCTATGATCAGTGAATAAATGTTCATATATGTTGCTGGGTTTAAAGAAGTGCTTGTATGCCCTATCTGTTAATATATTAGCCGTGTAACCAATATATGTCGACATACAGTAATATATTTTTTATTTACATTTTTTATTTATTTTTTACGTATACATTTATATACTGAACATAAAAAGACAACTGTACCTGATAAATTAAAATCATTTAAAATTTTACACTCCTCATGCGAAGCTCAAAACTAAAATTAGTTGAAGCTTAGTACATAAGATGTCAGAAACCAGACATTAACAAAAACTTTAACGTAATGTTCCTTAGATTAAATATAATATGAAATTCTACCACGATTATTTTATACTTTGATGCTACCACATTTATTTTTATACTTTGATGCTACCTAAAATATAATAATAAATAATCTTAAATCTTGAATAAAATAATTCGTTCATTTACTAGAATCGAAACTCTGAAGATGTTCAAGGTTTAAAAACGAAATCGGCCAGGAACTAATAAATTTAAATATGTCTCATACTTTCTTCGTAAATTATTTTTTAGAATAGTTTTAAGAAATTTAAATGAAAATTAGAAAATATTTAATTAAAGCTTGACTCTTTGATCGAAACGTGGATGATTCCGGAACTATTCATTCTTTACCTCCCTCAAGCATATTTATGCATAGCATAAGTATTTCTTTTAAAAATTTCATTTCTGATAATTCTGAGTTTATCACTAATATAGAGGACAGTCTTGGTGGTATCACTTCTGTGCTTCTGAGTTTCACAATGCCTTTGTAAACTATTTCGTCTCTACTTATGAACTAAATCCTTTCTCTCCTGCTAGAAGAGCTGTTGTTGCTGCTCCATCGCTTCTTATACTAGACTTACTGGTTGCAGGTTCAATCATCATTTTTTTTCAGGTTCGCAATGTTTTCAAAGATAATTTTCTTTTTAACGGTATAAGGTTTTAGAATAAGCATCTTTAAATCTTCTATATCATTAGTCGTCCTATCGCCAGAAATGGACTTCCCTTACCGCGAATGCCTCAACTGGTAAATCGCGTTTCGCGTTTAGCTGTTGTTTTTTCCCTTCTTCTCTGTACTTCTTGGCTTTCTCTCCCCTTAAACTGACATGCATTGTACAGTATGAATATGAATAATGGAAAATGGTTTTGAATTAAATGAATGAAATTGAATGAATACTTGTTCCTTAAGCCAGTGTTTTATCATATTACGGTCATTTTTTTATAAAAATGAAGTTAATTGAATGATGAATGGTAGGTTTTATCGGACATAAATGAACTTTAGAAATGAAGGGTTCCATTTGAATGTATTACCCAGAGGTTTTTTCATCGTTTATCTTCCCACAATTCACGCCGAAGTATGCCTTTATATTTCCACAATATATTTTCCTTTCTCGTGAGCGATACGGGGATGTGGTTGAAATTTATATGTATGTCATTTTACAAAAAAAGAAAAAGGAGACATCGAATAAATGGGTGGAGCCTTCTGAAATCTCCTGAAACAATCAGACGGCTTGATCATATCGTATTTCCTTTTTCTTTCGAACAACAGAGAGTGAATAGCGGAAAAAGATCTTTTAACTAATGAATAACTGCTAGAATGGTCCAAATGGACTAACTGTAAGGACCAAAAATCAAAGCGCGGATTCTTTTAAAGCATCCGAGATTTATTGCGTTATAACAATTTTAAGTTGCAAAAAAAAGTATTGTTATTTTTTTGAAAACGGCGTAGGTTAAACTGTTGGTTATGAATGATTCAAATACCGGGTTTTATATTTAATTATTAATTTATTTTAAAATTTTTCCGATATAATCACAGGACTTTAAACATTCACATGTTTACATTAAATTTTTTGGTGGGACCTTACTTCAAATGAGAAGGCAGTCATGGAAACATAACATTATAGGTATTACTCGTTAAATGAATATCATAACTTTACTACCGTCACTATTATTAACCAAAACGTAGCAATACTACTAACTACTTAACTAATACTAGGCTTCTAACTTACTACTATATACTAAATAACATTAGTAGGTATTATCTCGTAAATAGATAGTATCATATTTATAAGGCTAGCGTTCCTATTGACAATATATATGGCTTATGTTAAGTTTGGTATCGCATACAGATAATCTTATATATATACTGTGCTCTCTCTCTCTTCTCTCTCGCTTCTCTCTCTCTCTCTCCGCCTCCCTCTCTTGTTTGGGTTTCTTCCTTCTCTTTCTTTTTCTCTCATCTTCTTCGACAACTTCGCTCTCCAACCCTCTTACTCTCACTCCCTCTCAATCTTTCTTCTCTAACAGGCATAACTTTAGGACCCTTAAAATACAAGGCAAATCGTTCTCTGACGTGCCTGTGTCTAGACTGCCAAATACCTTTGTAGCAGTCTTCGGTGAACAAGATATATATAGGGAACTCAGATTTTTCTTAATTTGGGTGGACTGAACGTATCCAATCGTTTTCCATATTGTCAATTTTGATATTCGCGTGATTAAGAGGACCGGCTCGGAGATGGTCTCAACAGCAGTGGACTTATATCTTCATCATTTCTTAAGGTACTATTGATAAGTAGCAAGCGGTCCCCTTGCAAACCTCGCTCGCATCTAACTGTATATATACCTTTCACAGATGTCAAGGTATATTAGTGGTATGACACAGCCGTAGAAACCCATTTCCCTTGTAATTGCCAGGTAATGGGGTCTAAAAGTGACTGTACCTTTTAGAGAGAATAGATTAGAAGGAGATGAGAAGTAATATTTTTTGTTTGTAATATTTTTATCGATCGATATATACTATTATATATATATAATATATATATTATAATATATATATATATTATATATATTCTATAATATATCTACCTATATATATATATATATACTATACTATCTTCATATATATAATATTAGTGATTGGACCGGATGTCAAAATTTTTGACTGCAAGGCACGGATGCGGATGCGGATGCGGATCTTAAAGATGAAGAGGATCCGTGGATGCGGTGCGGATGCGGATGCGGATCTAAGTAGATGAGGTGCGGGATCGCGGATTGCGCGAGTTCGCCGGATGCTTTACTCTTTGAAGTTTGTTAGTTAAAATATTATATTATATATTCATATATATATATATAATCTTATATATATATATATAATATATATATATACTATATATACTATATATCATATCATATATATATATAATATATATAGCTATTATATGATATTTATACTATATATATATATATACTATATATATATATATATATCTATTAGTGATGGCCATGACATGACATGATTATATATAATATAGTATAATATTTATATATATATATATATATATCTATATATATAATATATATATATTACATATTATATATATATATATATATATATATTATATATATATAGTATATTATTATATATATATATATATTATCTATATATATAATATATATATATATATATAATATATATATATATATTATATATTATCTTTACATCCCCCCCCCAGTCAGGCTTACCGAGCCTGTCAGTGGGGCCCAACCTCCTCTTCCATCTTGTTCTATCCACCAGGATCCCATCCACCATCAGTCATTCCATTGCAAGGCATCTGGTATCTCTCAAATGAATCCTCTACTGTGTCTCTCCACCTCTCTTCCTGCGGCCTTCCCCTTCGGTCTCCCACTCGCTCCGGTCTCCACGCTCGCACCTCCTGCTGGCAACTCTCTCTGCCCTGCATCCTCTCTAAGTGTCCGCCCTATCCTCTGCTGAGTCTGGCTGGTGTCCCACTCACTCTCATTCATTGGTTTCACACCCACGCTCTCCCTCTCTGTCTCTTGCTCGCTCCTCACTCTGTCTCTTCTCATCTTTCCCCAATCACTATCCTCAACACATTCATCTCCGATGTCTGATTCTACTCTCCTCGTCTGCCCTGTCCATGCCTCCAATGCCTTCCGCCCCAGAACAAACAGTATCGCGTCAACACACCCTCGATATCTGCTCCTCTTCACTCTTTGTTCATATATTTATCTTTCAAGCAGGGGCGTAACTAACTTTTTCTCTTCTTCTTTACTTGCTTCTTTTCCTAACTGATCTCGCTTTGCTTCATTACGAAGTCATTC
>JABUQX010032211.1:0-2500 GCA_015478945.1 Trachelipus rathkii
ACAAAGAAGACTGTATCTTTGTTATGCCAAATAACTTTTCGCCAATCGTTTATTGTTTCAATAAAAAAATACTCTCGAAACCAATAAAAAAATAAAATTCTTTTCTTGGTGGCGGGTGAAGTATGAAGTAACATTTTTGGCCATTTCATGACTTCTTCCTTATAACAACATCAGATAAAACAAAATTAAAACGTAGAATTTTCGAAGAATTCATGTTTCAAAATTTGTCAAATTAGGCTCTATATATTCACGGTAGACTATGAATAATTTCTTTACCTAGTGGAATGATCAGATCCCCGTAGTCTAAATTTTTCATTTAACAAAAGAAAAAAAAAAAAAAAACACTAATATTAAAATTCCTAGAAAGTCTATGAAAACTATTTTCTAAAATTGTTGAATTTGTAAATAGTCAAGTATTCCTGACACCACCTTACATTCAAACTGAGTGATGAAATGAAAATATCAACCTGTTTATAAATGATTACATTATTTAAGGTTTGAAAGCAAACTTATTCTATGGGCATAAAAAACTTTTTTGTTTTGTAATTTCACTATTACTTTTATAATTTTTGGAATGAAAGAGGAATAAATCAAAAATAATAACTTGAAATTTATTCCCTCTTACCGAATTTGTGAAGCCACTTTAAATATGGAATTTTAATTTTCTTTTCCTTTTCAGACTGCAAAAAAAGTTTACATTTTCTTGATAATGGATATTAAACAAAGCTATATATAATAAATTAATATAATTATTAACATAATAAATAAAAATATAAACTAATATAATGACAATAAATTTAAATATAAAATAAATAAATATATATCCCTAACTTATAATTAAATATAGGTTATAGTATTATGCAACCATCTTGAAGATACTATATATATATATAATATATATATATAATTGGCATATATATATATATTTATTATGTTATTTTTCTCACTTAAAGTACGGTTTTATATTTTTGAAGATATTATATTATTAATATACGATCTTAGATACCTCATAGTATGCATTTATATAATATTGAATCTCACTGCAAATATATTTAGGTTATATTTGGTTTTCTGAAGAAGGAAATATTAAGAAAGGTGAGATTATATAATATATAGTGATAGATATATATATATATATTTGGAAATACTATAAACTTTAGATTAAATAATAATGTATGCATAGAATTGTCTTATATTTAGTATAGGATAATTTTAATTAATTTTAAAATATATGTTAGAATATGAACATATATATATATATTATATATATATATATACTATTAGAATCAAATTTCTAGCCAGTAAAATTGTTATTAAATATATATATATATTATATATTAATATATATATATATAACTATATATAAATAGTATAATATAGTTTATTATAATATATATATATATAATATATACATATATTTAAACTATACATAAAGTTAGCTATAATACGTGAATAATATTATATGTTATATAAATATATATATGTTTAATTATAAAATAATACCATTTTATTAGAGTAATAAATATATATTTAATATATATATTTACCTTCGTAATTGTCATTTTACTTTTAGGCCTATTAAAATAGGCATTATTCCTTATGAATATATAATATAACTCAACGTATCCTGCTCATCAAAGATTTATTTGAGTGAGACAATGAGATAATAAAAATAGAATATATATATATATATATACTATATATAATATATATATACCTACCCTTAGACGCGCAATAAGTAATGGAACTAAATAGTAGTTAATTTTATTATATGGTTTTTTTAAGTAATAAATATTATTAGTAAGGGTAATTATTATATTTTCGAAAGGTATAATATATATATAAAATAGACTTTATATAATTTTATATTTATAAATATATATATTTGGAATTTATATTTAATAATATATATCTTGCCACCACGGGCCAAAGGAAATTAACTATTTTACTCAGACTTGGCTCCGGCTCCGGCTCAACGCTCAGTCTCCAGCTCCGGTCTTTTGCACTATGTGAAAATTGTTGAGCACTTCTTTAGGCAGATGATAGTTTTCACCTAGAAAAAGATTAATTCAAAATGTTGTAATAGTTTCGCCTCCGGCTCCGGGGCTCCGGCTCCGACTAAGGATCCTGCACTATTTGAAAATTGTTCTGCACTTCTTTTGGCAATAAAATTTTCGAGTCTAAAAAAATATTTCTCTAAAAAAATTTATGCCAAAGATCCGACTGCGACTCTTGCTCCTGACAAATTCGACGAGCCCCGACCCCGGCCCCGGGCCTAACTCCGACTAAAAGGTATTTCGGAACAGTTGCACTAGTTTGTAAATTTGTCCAGCACTTCTTTTGAGGTTGTAATACATTTTTTTTACCTAAAAAATTATTATTTACAAAATAAAAAATTTAATTATTCCGAGGGCACATCTCGGCTTACCGGCTTTCCGAACTAAGATTTCGTTGCACTAATTGTAAAGGTTTCAGGTCCAGGCAACTTCTTATCGTAATA
>JABUQX010032211.1:7500-12500 GCA_015478945.1 Trachelipus rathkii
ATATATATATATATATATATATATATATATATATATATATATATATATATATATATATATATATATATATATATATATATGTATATATATAATATAATAACAATATATATTTATATATATATATATATATATATATATATATATATATATATATAATATCTGTGTTACCAGAGTGCGGGACGTGAACCCAACTCTTTTGTACTCCACCAACCTCTTTCCCCAGCCTCTACCCATTTGGAAAAAGGTTATAAGGTTATATGTATTAATTCTTGAAGTTAATAATTCTCAAATTATGCTTCAAAAACAAAAGCTTCTGAGCCTTTTCAGGGGAGAGTTTACTTCTCTTTCGTCGTAAATGAGACCTGCACCACTGAAAAGACGGTCACCAGTGGTATGCTAAGTACTCCCTCGTGAGTTCTGCAAGATGTGGAAAACCTTTACAGTTATCACGCCACCAAACCAGTGGGTCTTTATCTGATTCCAAGAGTTTTCTCTTTTGATATTTTTCGATCAATGACAGAGTGTATTTTGACACTCTGAACAAGATTCTTCATCGCTGCTAGAAGCCAAAAGAACGTTCATGGATTCAGCAATAGTTTCGCTAACAGATGGTAATTATGTATCTGTTTCTGTAATCTTTTGCTTTTTTTTGGCTAGTGATATTTCTGCCTTTAGCAGCATTTCATCACATAGGATCATAAATAAATTTTAACCCTCTGTAAAACAAGTGATTCAAGAAATTTGGTTTTGCATCTAGGATACTGAAAAGTTGATATTGCACATACGTCATCGTTTTGCAGAGTTTGAAATCTATTATCTATCTCCAACATGATGTTTCTGTTATCTTTGAAAGTTTTTTACTTTTAATAGCAGTATTTAACACAGCTTTCATCGTTGCAAATAGAGGAATCACGTCTGACAAACAAGAATTTTCTTCAAACGGTTAAAGAAAAGTAATACAATTACCTGAAATCTCATTATCATCACCTGTCAGGTCTTTCACCTTCATTTATTTCTCTCATCCTCTCAAGCATGTAAAAACGAATCTTAACATCTTGCGTTACAGAAAGTTGGGGAACATTTAGCCTCATAATTCATTGATGAATACTATCCGCTATTCGCAAAAAAAGTTATTCAGATGCGGATGCGGATGCGGCTGGAGAAAAATGATGCCGATATCCGCATATTCGGATGCGAATATCCGCTACACCTCTAATATATATATATATATATATATATATATATATATATATATATATATATATATATATATATATATATATATATATATATATATATATATATATATGAGTTGACAGTGGCTAAGTTTATTAAAACGGTCTTTTCTCACATTAGGGATCGTAGTTTTCCCCTCTCACGAGAACAAGGGTTCAAATCCTTGAATCCGGCTACCTGCAGGAGATTGTATATAATATTAAATTACAGTTTACGGCATAGTAAATTACACTAATCTTAATACCCACACATCACTAAAAAAAACATAGCCAACATATGATACAAGAAAATAGTCCCTTAAAACATGCAAATATCTCTCTCTCTCTCTCTCTCTCTCTCTCTCTCTCTCTCTCTCTCTCTCTCTCTCTCTCTCTCTCTCTCTCTCTCTCTCTCTCATTCTTTTAGATTAGGTTACGTAATGTTAGGATACCCCCCCCCAAATCCCCGGAAGTATCCCGCAATATTACCCCTACATCTTCCTTCCATTATTTAGTTTGGTTGTGGGATGTAGTTTTTCTAAATGTCTACGACGATTTTTAAAAAAACAGCGAAGGAACCGCTTAATCTCTTAAAGAACTAATTAACATCTACAAGAAATAGTCTATCATTGTTTTTTTATTATTTTGTTTATTTAAATGTATTCAAAAATAAAGCATTACAAACGTGTAAACATAATTTAAAGCAACTTACAGAAACAGTAATAAACTTAAATCTAGGCAGTTGCAGCAGGTATTGTTAGATGAGAGTGAACCATAGCAACGTTATGATCATATAAATCAGTACAATATTTAACGTTAATAGCCTAAACAGGATCAGTTGCAAGAATGATATCATTATTCTCAACGTAAGAATCTATTTCAAACTTACCATAAGACACAATGAAGATCTTGGTACAAAAGAGTTTCAATTGACTGGTAACAATATTTATTGTAGATGAATCAGCTTAAACATAAAATTTTAGGTTTACATTTTAATTCACGAGTAAATGAAGTAAGAGGTGGATGAGTGCTGGAAGAACTCTCGGACTTAATAACATCAGATATATATAGTAAATTGATCAGACTTGAAACAAGTCTTAAGATATGGTGTATGCGGTTTCTTCTGATCATTAGCAGCTGTCAAACATAATATATCAAAGACTGCATATTTAACACAGTACCATTTATATAACTGAAATTTTTTTAAGTTGAACCTAACTTATTTAAAGATAATATTCTACACTAGAAACACTTTATTTCCAAACAACTTAGTATTTTCACTGGTAAACGTTGCAGTATGGTGAGTTGGCCTCGTGTACTTGCTGGGAATTCCTCGGCGATTGAGGCGGTACGACCTCTTAATCATCATCGATGGTTGATATCTTCTCCTTCTCTTTCCGTGACCAGCCACGTTTCCGATAAAATCTCCGTCGGTACAGTATTTATTATCAGCTCTCTCCATATTGCGAATATCCAAACGATTTTCTGAAAGTTTTAAATTATAAGCATAAAAATTAGCAAATACCGTCACAATATATACCCATTCATACATTGCTTAAGCGTACGAAAATTAAACTCGGCCACTGTCACGAGTCACGTCAAAGGTGATGCCGTAAAATTTTGGGGGGATCATCAGCGCGAGGTCGCGGGTCGATGTTACACCATCACTTAAAAAGTAGCCGCAGCACACGCAAAAGTATCTAGATTCGAAATGACATTCACGGTGGCAAGAACTTCCAAATTCGTTGTGCTGAATTTACTGGCAAGTTGCCATGGGCATGAAATTAGTTGGCAACACCTGGTTTATCTTAGTTATAGGAGAAGAGACCAACTACTGATATAAATTGAAAGCAGACGAAATAATGACTCCCGGGAAAGAAGAGAGAATGGATTATAATTCAGATAGTAGAAAAAATTAGGGTATTCAAAAGAGTTACACGATTAATAAAACTCTAGATGAATTTACTGATTAGGTAGGTTAAAGATTTGAAGTTATAGGGCATACAAAAATTGGAAGATTCCAAAACCGAAACATGAAAGAGACAACATCATTGAAAACAGCGAATAGGGTCTTCTTATGTTGATCCAGGATGGAAGGAATCCCATTCGTTCAACATTCACAAAGATCTGAATCCACTGATTAAGGAACCTATACATACTTCTGATTGTCACAAATATTTCTAGAATATCTTTGAACTATGCTTTCCCACTAGTAATTCTCTCCATAAAAACGACATCTTTTCTCCTAGTGGGAAAACTGACCACAATCCTGCATATCTCAATTTTAATGTCATCTCTCCAACCGCCCCATTCTGCCCAAAGCGCTCTTCTGGCACTTTAGGTGGGATAATTGGAAGGATTTGAAACTCTCCTACGCTAACTATACTTAGAGTGATTTCTTTGACCCTTATGATGCTTCGTCTTTTGCAGATGATGTGGGAACTGTAATCGCTGATGGGAGAAAGACAAGCCGGTTCATCCTTCTTTGTCTATATCTTTCCTTCTTTAAATTCCATGGTTAGATCGGGCTTGTTCACGCACGTATAAATCTCCCAAATTTTCATTCACCTAGAAATAGTTGCTGGTCTATCATTCAGCAAGCAAAGCTGACTCTCACTAAGCAAAATTGCACCAACCTACTTGGTTTTCCAACTGACCATTCTTTCATGCCATTTGTTAAAACATTCCTAACAACTTCTCTAAATCTGTCCTTCCTCCTCTCATTCACTGTAATAGTTTTGTTGCTAATTCTCTAACTGAAATCTTTGAATTACTCCGACAATCCTTCACCAGCTTTTCTTCTCTAAGATGATCTATGAGTTTCCTGTGATTATATCGGAAATTTTGAATTCTATGAAAGTTGTTAAAGCAAGTGACCTGGATGGTATTTCCTCTCCGAGTTTATGTGGAGCATGGTCCTAAGCTGGTGCCATCACTATAACTTTCAGTGACATAATATAAGTATTTTACATCAGTGTTGCAAAACTTTGAAGAGCGAATATGTCCAACCTGAAGAAAGGAAACTACTCTGTTCCTTTTAAGTTTAACTATAGCCCAATGGTTTTCACCTGTATTCTGTTTAAAATATTTAAAAAAATTCTCAACTCTCGTCTCTTGGATCATCTAGTATTACATTCACTTCTCTCCTATCATCAATACGGCTTTCTTCTCTCGAAGTCTACCGGAGATATACTCTTCTATTTCACAGATTTATGATCTTTTGTTCATACAGATAAAGTGGAGACTTGTGAGGTGGAGCTTGACGTATCCAGTAAACTCGACCGAATATGGCATACGTTTCGGCTCTCAGACTTCTCTCCTTTTTGTTTTCTCATTCTCTTTGCTTACATTTGTCAAGCTTTCTTTTGAATCGTCCACATCAGCTGCTGTTGATGGGGCGATTTCCTTTCCCTTCCTTGTTAATAGTGCTGTTCCTCAAGGTTTTTTATTTTCTACTACATTCCATCTTTCATTAACCATCTTCTCAGCTGCTTATCTAAAATAATCTCATTCATTTGCAGTTGACCTTGTGGCTGTGCTTACAAACTGTGTAAAATAATAATAATAATAATAATAATAATAAAATAATAATAATAATAATAATAATAATAATAAAAAGACTATTACAGTTAATATTATTAATTATTATTAGTTATTATTTACTATGATGCAAATTATTACTATTATCAATGATACAATTTTGAGGTTATATTTATGTGCCCTCGTCCTTTATTCTCTCATTATTTATGACATATTTCACCTTTGACAGAGAGATAAAATGGAAAC
>JABUQX010032212.1:0-17500 GCA_015478945.1 Trachelipus rathkii
CCGACTTCCTGAAAGCAACGTTTTCACACAGAAAATTAATAGTAATTACACTATTTGTATTAAATATTGTTCAACAGGGCATATATATATATATTATATATATATAGTATATATAAGTAATATATATATATATATATAATATATATAAAAATATATATATATTTATATATATTATATAATATATATAATATAATATATAATATTATAATATATATATAAATATACAAACATTCGCTTCCAACAGTATAAATCAACCCCTCCCTCCCAATCCCTCCAAAATCTCACTTGGCTTACTCACTACGTCAAACTTTCTAACTGTTTTAACAGTTATCGTACATAAAAAACAAAATTTGTTTACAAATGTTTTTTCTTATGTTCATTTTAATTTATTTTGGTAATTTAATAACTAAAATTTGATACTGATTCCAACAACATCTTCCTTTTTATTGCAGCTTTAGTAGTTTTTAAGACAGGGGTGGCCAACCATTGGCAAATGCGCATGGCTGATTATTGGTGGTGCATTGAATGAATCCTTGTGCCTTTACCTTTTCTTTAAAATAGGCCGCCATACTGAATCTTTTGGGCGCTAAAAAAAACTTAAAGAATTTTTTGATACCATTTTTGTAAATTGAAAGTTTATAGTTTTAATATAATAGTTGCGTAATGCTTTCTCACATTAGCAACATATTTACCAAAACTTTAAAGAATTATATATATATATATATATATATTATATATATATATATATATATATGTATATATATATATATATATATATATATATATATAATATATATATATATATATATATATATATATTATTATATAAGAATATATAAATTTTTATATATATATATATATACTATATATATATATATATAGTATATATATATATATATATATATAATATATATATTATATATATATATATATATATATATATATATATATATATATATAATTATTATAATATATATATATATATATAAGTATATATATATATATATATATTATATATATATATATATAGATGCTTAAATATTTGCAATTAAACAGCAGTTCAATTTTGTATAGATAAAATAACTCCTTGAGTGAGTGAACTGCGTTTAATTGATGGTATTTAATTTTAAAAAAAAAAAACAATTTTTTCCAGTTTTTAAAACCAAAAAAAAAAATTGTTTAATTTAAAAAACCCTTTCCGAAATTTTCCTTTAAGGGGGAGTTTGGGGGTTTCCCTTTTCCTTTTAACAAAAAAATTTTGGGGTTTTTTTTCCCTTTTTTTGTTTTTTGTTTAAACCTTGACCTCGAGTGTAGGCGGGAGAGCGTGCTGACGGATCTGTCCTGATATGGGCGGTACTTAATTCCTATTGAATAGAGCACTCTTTTATAGGTTTAAGTCTCGTATCTTTTTAGCCTATCGTTTGGTTAAGTGGTAACACGCTTGGCATACCGTTCGCGAGGGCCCGGGATCTAATCCTGGTAAGTGAAGAATCACTCATTGGAGTATTTTAATCTATATATATAGATATATACTATATATATATATATATAGTATATATTATATATATATATATAGTATATATATATATATATATATATATATATTATATATATATATTATTATATATATTATATATATATAATATATTATATATTATATATTATATATAAGTATATATATATATACATATACACAAAAGTTACATTAATAGATGTCGTAAAACTAAGTCGATGCAACGTTACCGTGTAACGTTGCAGGGATGTCGTAAGAGTACGTAAATACTACGTTACCACAGGACGTCGCAGTGATGTCGCACTGTTACGTCGCTGAGAGCTGACATTTCCACATCCCAGGGACGTAATTATTATGTTACTAATACGATGTTGCACATCGCTTTTACGTTAGTATGTTATATATATATATATATATATATATATATATATATATATATATATATATATAATATAAGCCGATATAGTCTTCTGTATATATATATATAATATATATATATTTATATATATAATATATTTATATATATATATATATATATATATATATATATATATATATTGGGGGGCTATACATGTCCGGGAAGAAACTAAATACCAGTCCAGAAAAAGAAGCCGCGACAGGCCTAGCCAGCCGGCGGTGGATTGTTGTGGCTCAAGACGCGCTTGTGATGCCTCGGAACCAGGACGGATCTTTTCGGTTGTTGACCAGGCATGAAAATGGACTACGAACTCGACTACACAAGGATAAGTTCCGTATAGGAACTATTAATTCTAGTACAATGGAGGGAAAGGAGGAGGAGGTTGTAGGTATGATGAAGGAGAGGACACTGGATGTTCTTGGTGTCTGCGAGACGAGGATGAAGGGTGAAGGGAGGAGGAGAATACATGATGATTACCAACTGATATACAAAGGGAGAGATGAGGAGAGAAAGTATGGGGTGGCATTGTTCCTGACCCCGGATTTGGCAGATAGAGTAGAGGACATAGTTTTCAAAAATGAAAGAATAATTGCTATAGCACTGAGGCTGAAAAGG
The DNA here is from genome assembly GCA_015478945.1 of Trachelipus rathkii. Classification (NCBI taxonomy): domain Eukaryota; kingdom Metazoa; phylum Arthropoda; class Malacostraca; order Isopoda; family Trachelipodidae; genus Trachelipus; species Trachelipus rathkii. The sequence goes on from JABUQX010032212.1 coordinate 2,547, forward strand.
AGACGTGTGGGCATAATACAGGTTTATGCACCACACCAAGGAAGACCACAGGAAGAAAAGAATGTTTTTTATGAACAGTTGCAAAATGTGTATGACGGAATGAATACTGAAGTGAAAATTGTCATGGGGGACTTGAATGCGCACATAGGAAGGGAGAGAATAGGTACCGAGATGGCAATGGGGGCGTTTGGAATAGGAGAAAGAAACGCGGAGGGGGAGAGGTTGTTGGATTTTGCGGTAAGCAATAGGTTGGCAGTGATGAATACATACTTTGCGCATAGGGACTCGCATAAATGGACCTGGTACAGGTGGAATAGTATTGTTGAGGATTACACGGATAAGTCGATGATTGACCTTATACTAATTAACAACAGGAAGGTGGTAAGAGACGTGAAAAGTATACCATCAGTGTCGCTTGATTCGGACCATCGTTTGGTGGTGGGGATATTAAATCTAAAAACCCCGTTACCAACGAAGATGGTAACGAGAGAGAGGATAGCAGTGGAGAGATTAAAGGAGGATGAAGTGAAAAGGGTTTTTGTAGAAAGAGTCCGTGATATTATACCAGAGGAAGAAGAGAATGTTGTAGATGTAGAAGGAGAGTGGGAGTATTTTAAAGAAAAAATGATAACATGTGCGAAAGATACGCTGGGGGTAAAAAGAACGGGTTCCAGAAAGAAAAAGACTGCGTGGTGGACAGATGAAGTTGCACGTGCAGTAAAGGAAAAAAATAAAAAGTTTAGAGCGTGGATGAAAAGAAGATCCCCTGAGACAAGAGCGGAATATGTGGTAAATAGAAATGAGGCCGAGACCATAAAAAGAAGAGCGATGGAGCAAGCGTGGGAGAGGATCGGTGAACAACTGAGACAGGATATGGGTGGAACTAAGAAATTAATATATAACATGGCAAAAAACCTACGAGGACAGGAGTCGACTGTTGCACACTCAGTAAAGGATAAGGCGGGTAGGCTGAGAGTGGACCCTGATGAGATAAGCGACAGGTGGGGAGAGTACTTTTCAGAGTTATATAATCAGGAGGAAGGAGAAGAGAACATTCCGGAACGCAGAGAGGAACAGCTCCGAATAAACGTGGATGAGGGTGCGATAACAATGGAAGAGTTGGAGATGGCAATGGGGAATATGAAAAATGGGAAGAGTCCAGGATGTGATGGGCTGCCGGTGGAGATAATGCGATGTGAGGAGGTCATGCGATGGATGTTGAAGATGTTTAATGATTTCTGGAGAGTGGAGAGAGTACCTGCGGAGTGGGGCAGGGCGATAGTATGCCCGGTGTTCAAAAAGGGAGATAGGGGCGACTGTTCCAATTATAGGGGCATATCGTTGCTGCCGCATGCCATGAAGTTATATGAAAGGATATTGGAGAAAAGGCTCAGGACGGGAGTCGAAGACAAGCTGAATGAAGCACAGTATGGATTCAGGCCTGGACGAGGTACCGCGGATCTGATATTTTCTCTGAAGATGATGATAGAGAAGAGCTGGGAGTGGGATAAGGAAATGTATATGGCTTTTGTGGATTTAGAGAAGGCATTTGACAGTGTACCTAGGGTAAAACTTTGGGAGACACTCGAGGATCGTTACTACCAGATAGAACCCAAGTTGATTAGAGTGATAAGGGGACTTTACACAGTAAGTGAAAGTGCCGTCAGGACAGCGTATGGGATAGGACAGTGGTTTGGAGTGAAGACAGGTGTTAGACAGGGAGGAGTGTTGTCACCATTGTTGTTCATCCTGTATATGGACAAGTGTATGCGAGAGATTGGTGTAGAGGAGGAGGAGATTGTTGTAATGGCATATGCGGACGATATTGCTCTGGTTGCAAGAGACAGGGAGACGTTACAGAGAGTGATGATCAGATGGGAGGAGGTGCTGCGACGGAGGGGATTGAAGATGAATATGAGAAAGACTGAAGTGATGAAGATAGCTAGGGAGGGAGAGAACTTAAACATAGAGATCGGTGGGGAAAGAATAAAAGATGCGAGGAACTTTAAGTATTTGGGAGTTACGGTAAACAGCAGTGGAATGATGGAGGGTGAAATAGAGGAAAGAATAATGAACTACTCTAGAGGAGTTGGTCAGTTGTATCCCTTGCTGAGAAACAGACATGTGACGAGACAGGTTAAAACACTTATTTATACCACGATTCTGAGACCGGTACTTTTATTTGGGTCGGAGTCGTGGACACTTACAACTAGAACAAGGAGTAAGATCGTGGCGGCGGAGATGAGGGTGTTGAGGTTGATAGTGGGGGTGACCAGAAGGGAAAGAAGAAGGAATACTGAGATAAGAGAGGAGTTGGGGGTCGAGGCGGTGGAGGATTTGATCGAGAGACAACAACTGAGATGGTATGGACACATCAGAAGGATGGATGAAGATAGATACCCGGCCAGATTTTATGCATGGCAGCCTGCAGGTAGAAGACCGGCGGGACGACCAAGGAAAAGATGGAAGGATGGAGTGGCGGCGGCTGTGGCGAAGAGAGGATGGACGCTGGATCAGGTGGAGGAACATCGACTGTACGAGGAGAGGGTCCTGTGGAGAAGCATTGCAAACGACAGGGGATGACCCTACACGGAGGCGCTTGGTGAGAAAGGTGAGAATATATATATATATAATATATTATATATATATATATATATTTAAATACGTATGTATAATATATTATACTATATATATATATATATATATATAGTATATATATAATACAGTATATATATATATATATATATATATATATATATATATATATAATATATTATATATATATATATATATATATATATATATATATATATATTAAATTTACTACACTTATGCATATATATACACTATATGTATGAGTGTGTATGTATTCCAAGATACGAACACACATTATATATATATATAATATATATATATTATAGATATATATATATATTATATATATATATATATATATATATATATAATATATATTATATATACTAATATATATTATATATATATATATATTATATATATATATATATATAATATATATATATATTATATATATATATATATATATTATATATATATATATATATATTAATTATAATATACATATATACTGCTGGCACAAAAACGAGATTCTAGAGCGCGCAAGGTCGCATTGGCAACGCTCGGGTTTCGATTCCTAGTTCGGATCCTAGGTAAAAATTACCTTAGAAGTTCCGCTTCTTGAATAGGGCGTATGCCCGTGAGGGTGAACTTTTATAATATATATTATACTATATAAATATATATATATTATATATATATATATATATATATATATATATATATATATATATATATATATTTATATATATTTATATATATATTATTTATTACTGTGTATTTACCTAACGCTTTTTTTCCGTGTGGCGAACGGCGTGGAGGTAGACTAATTCATATTTTCCTTCATCTCGCCCTCACCCACCTCCTCCACCCCACTCTATCTTTCGCCAACAACCCTACCCCTTCCTTCCCTTGCATCCCTCCCGTCCTTCCGCAGATCTCCTTTGTATTCCAGTGCCATCCACCTCGCTTCTTTTTTGGGTCTCCCCCTTTTTCTCTCCTTTGCCGTATGCCCTCCGCCTTTCCCAAAACGCTCCTAACCACTCTCTGTCTCCAATTGAGTGAGGTGGCGAGTGAGAGTGGTGAGGCATTCCTTCTCCGCTCTCCACCAACCCATTCCTCCAATCACATCTCTCCTCACCACCCTATTCCTAATCCTCTCCCTTCTGCTAACCCCACAAACCGCTCTCAACCCCTTCATCTCAAAAACTTCCAACTTCTTCCTGGACCTGGCATTCAACCCCCACGTTTCACACCCATACAACACCGCTGGTACGCAAATTTTTTCAAACATACTTATCTTAACTTTCTGTGATAAATCCCCCCCTTTCCATAATTCTCTCAGACTACTCAAAGCTCTCATTCCTTCTCCTACTCTATGTTCTATCTCCTCCTTCATCCCTCCCCCCTTACCCAAGTCCATCCCTAAATATCTAAAAATCTTTACTTCTTCCAATACTACACCCCCTACTCTAACCTCTAACCCCTCCCCTCCTCTCTTTCCTCCTCCTCAAACACTAACACTTTACTCTTACCTGGATTTATTTTAAGCCCCTTTTGTCCACACATTCTCTCAAACTCCCTCACCAAATACCTCAGCCCTTCCGCGTTCTTCGCCACAAGGGCAGTATCGTCCGCAAACAGTATCATGTTCACTTCCCTTCTATCATTCCCATTCATCAATTCCACCCCCCTCCCCTCCCTCACCATTCCTCTGCAAACCCTCTCCATAAACAAATTGAAAAGCCACGGTGACATTACACACCCCTGCCTCAATCCTCTCACCACCCCAAACATCTCACTCTCCCCTCCTAACACTCTCACACACATTCTACTATTCCTATAAAAAGCCCTAATACCTTTACCTAATTTGCCCCCCACTCCATTTTCCTCCAACACCCTCCACAATTCCCCCCTCTTCACTCTATCATATGCTTTCTCTAAATCTAAAAAACACCCATACACTTTCCCTTTCCTCTCTATACTTTTCTCCACAAGCATCTTTAGTGTAAACACTTGGTCCACACACCCTCTTCCCTCCCTAAATCCTCCTTGTTCTTCCCCCATTCTCCCCTCCGTTAAACCTCTCACTCTCTCAATCAGTATTCTCCCATACACTTTCCCTACCACACTTAAAAGACATATACCTCTATAATTCCCACATTCCATCCTATCCCCTTTCCCCTTATACAGGGGGACCAAACAACCATCCTCCCAATCCTGTGGTACCTCACCACTCCTCCAACATATATTAAATAACCTATACAGCCATTCCTCCACCCCTATACCTCCCTTCTGCAACATTTCCATTCTCACACCATCCAAACCTGCGGACTTCCCTTTTTTTCCTTTATTCACGGCCCTAATAATTTCCTCCATTTGTATTTCATCCTCCCCCTCCCTCCCCCCTTCATTCCCCAACCTCACCTCTTGCAAATCTTCCTCCCCTCCCCCACCCACTTCATTCAATAATCCACTAAAATACTCCCCCCACCTCTTCCTCACCCTTTCCTCTCCTCCTATCCACTCCCCATCTCCTCCCTTAATCCTCTCCCCCAACCCCTCCTTCTCCTTCTTCTTCCTTTTTCTATTCACTTCTTTCCAGAACATCTTACTTCCCGATTCAAAATTTTCCGTCACTTTTCTACACCACTCATCTTTTGCTCTTCTCTTCGTCCTCTCCACCGCCCTCTTTGCTTCCACTCTAACCCTTCTATATTCCTCCCAGCTTTCCTCTCTCCTACTTCCCAACCATTTCACATAAGCCTCCTTTTTCCTTTTCACCACCTCCTTCACCTCCTCATTCCACCATTCACTCCCTTTCCTTCTGCTTGCACCCACCCTTTTTACTCCACCTACCCTTTCTAGCCTCTTCACATACTGCCTCTTTAAATCTCCTCCACTCCCCCTCCACCTCCCCCATTCCCGTCCCTCTCACGTCTCTCCACCTATCCTCCATACCTCTCCTAAACTCCCTCTTACACACTATCTCCTCCAATTTTTCCACCTTTATCACTTCTACTCTCCTCTTTTCTCCCCTATCCCTAACCATCACCTCTCCTCCCACCCTTATCCTAGCAACCACCAAATAGTGATCCGATATCCCCCTCCCCGCCCCTCTCCAAATACATTTACATCTAGCAATCTGCCTCTATCCTTCCCATTTACACACACATAATCCAGTACCGCCCTCCCCCCCGTTATCTCACTCTTCCATGTATACTTATGATTCTCACTTTTTTTGAACCAAGTATTCCCCACTATCATTCTTCTTTCAGCACACAACTCTAACAGACTTTCTCCATTAACATTCCTCTCCCCTACCCCAAATGGTCCTATTTTCTTTCCCACCCCTCCCTTCCCACTCCTGCATTCAAATCTCCAATAGACAAATTTTATCATTTACCCCAATAACTTTCCCAACACTTCAACTCAAACTCACTCCAGATCTTTTCTCTCCTCCCCCTCGCTCATTTCACTGGTCATATGCGCATATAAAAACCAACATTTCCCCCAAATTTCACTTTCACCCACATTATCCTGGAACTCACCTGACTACACACCCTTACCTTATCCCACACCTCTTTCCTCATAACTATTCCCACCCCTTCCCTCGCCCTCACTCTCTCGTTCACCCCTGATATCATACCCTTGTATTTTCCAAAGTCCATCTCCCTCTTTCCCTTCAACTTAGTTTCAGTTAACCCTAGCACATCCAACCTTTTTTCTTCAAACATTAACCCCACTTCCTCCCTCTTCAAATCCTCGTTTACCCCCCTCACGTTCATACATCCCACTCTAATTACCTCTCTCCTCCCCATCTTTTCCCTTCTTTATTATATACTCGCTCAGGCTGCACGCTTTGTGGGACTCCCCACCCTAGGCACTTCCCAACACCTAAGGCCACCACCCCGCTCACTAAATATACCCACAATAATACCCGTTAACACCTTATTTATCTATTTATCTATTTATCTATTTATCTATCTTATTTATCTATTAAATCCTAAATTACTTATTTAAAATTCTTTAAAATCCCCACATATACTAAAAAATTTAAATGTTTGTTAAAAAATACATACACTACTCAATTTATTTATTAAAAACTTTATTTAATTATTTAAAATTCTTTAAAATCCCCCACATATACTAAGAAATTTAAATATTTGTTAAAAAATAGATACACTATCTCCGAGATTACAAAACCAATTTCAAATTTTTAAAACCTTTCCGTTATTCAACAGAAATTTATACACTTTATATTAAAAAAAAAAAAAAAAAAAAAAAAAAAAAAAAAAAAAAAAAATATATATATATATATATATATATATATATATATATATATATATATATATATTATATATATATATATATATATATATATATATATATATATATATATATATATACTATATATTGCTAAATATAAGAGGGTTGGAGAATAGGAGGCTTAAAAGGACAACTGATATAATTAAATTTATATTGCCAAATAGACGAGACAAATATGAACTATTTAAAGAAAAGTTTATTCCACACTCACGAATATAAAATTAGCAGTCAGTTATTTTAAAGCTTTTTAAATGGCAGCCATAAATATTTGTGCAGGCAAGTAAAAACCACACACACACACACACACACAAACATAATATATATATATATATATATATATATATTATATATATATATATATATTAATATATATATATATATATATATATATATATATATATATATATTATATATATATATATATATTATTATATTATATATATATATATATTTTTATACAAAATGAAAAATTAATATCTATATATTATAATGATACATAATTTTGTATATTTACGTATATGGGAATGTATAATTAAATAGATATATATATATTATATATATATACAAAAATGAAAAATTATATATCATATATTTAATAGAACATAATTTTGTATTTTACGTATAATGTATACCGTATGTTATATAAATTTATATAGTATATATATAATATATATATATATATATATATATATATATATATATATATATATATATATATATATATATATATATATATATATATTATAATAATAATATTTATATATATATATATTATATATTATATATATATATAGTATATATAATTTACTAATTTTTAGAGAGAAACATTTTTTTAAAAAAATTCTAATTACTTTTTAAAATATCTTTTGTAAAAGATCCAACAGGAATTTTAATTTATTAACTTTTACTTTATTTTTATTCTTTGTATTTCCGAATCCGTAATGTTTAAAAATTATGCTAAAAACGAGCTGTTTAATAAATAATGATTTGTTTTCCTTTTTCTCTTTCATAGTTGATTTAAGGGCTAAAGAAATCTTTGTAGATAAATGAAACACAAATTATTTGATTAAAGCGGAAAAACTTTTCAAAATTAGTACTTAATATCTAAATTCGCCAAAACAGTCGCATATCACCTTTAGCATTTCAAATGAATATATATATATATATATATATATATATATAATATATATATTATTATATAAAATATATATATATATATATATATATATATATATATATATATATATATATATATATATATATATATATATTATATTATATATATATATATATATATATAATATTGCTAAATACAAGTGGAAGAATAGGGGGACTTTATATATATATATATATATATATATATATATATATATATATATATATATAATATATATATAGTATATATATTATATAATATAGTAATATATTATAAATTAATATATATAAATATATATATTATATATATATATATCACCTACTTCCTATCACCAGATTGGGGGTGTACCATTTACCATAGCAGAAAAGTAATAGAAGAACATGACACAAGTCGAAATAAAAGCTCCCCCCTTTACAGCTCCCTGTATACACTTAAGTGAGAATTTGTCGCAGTCAAAAAACTTTACCCTAGGGTTTCACAAGACTGCGAAGGACGCTCGCTGTGGTATCTTGTCAATATGTGGTTCATCCCCCGGGCAAATCCCACAGCCCTCACAAAACCCAGCCAGTAACTCTTGATATGCACCCTTCTTCTCGCCTCTGCCAAACTCATATTGATCATTTTCAGGCATTCTTTTACTGGCTCAATTCACTTTTTTTTCAGTCTTCCAGCCGGTCGATTAACAACCCACTCACCACTATACATCCGCTTAACCAACCGACTATCATCCATCCTTTCCATATGACCAAGCCATCTCAATGTAATCCCATTTAATTTCTCTCACTTACGCTTTTTTCACATCACACAACTCATTTGGTGCCTTCATTCTTTATTTTATCAATTCACCTCACACCAAACCGGCCCCTAAGATTGTATATCTGATCACATTGTACCTTAGATCAATACCTCTCATTCCAGACCATAGCTTCACTATTATACATTAACACAGGTATCAGCATACCCTCATGCAAAACCCTGGCGCACTTAAGACATAGTCCCTTACATCCACCAAAGATTTAATTGCACCAGCCACCTTCCTACCATTCACAACTTTTCAATCACACTCTGCTTTATCCGTTCCCTTTTCATTCAACATATATCCTAAATATTTAAACTCAGATACTTGTTCCAGTTTCTCACCAATCCAACATAACCTCACACCGCATGCTAACCTCACTCACTACCATAACCTTACTCTTATCTACATTTATTTTCAAAACCTTCTTTTACACAATATATATATATATATATATATATATATATATATATATATATATATATATATATATATGAATAGGAAAAGCAATACTAATATAATAATATATAATAATAACTATATATATAATAATAATAATAATAATAATATGTATATATATATATTATATTTAATAATAATAATAATAATAATATATGTATATGTATATATATATATATATATATATGTATGTATAATAATAATATAATAATATATGTATATATTATATATATATATATATATATATATATATATATATATATATAATATATAAATATATATATATATAATAATATATATAATATATATAATAATAATAATAATAATAATAACTATATATGTAATAATATGTATGTATGTAATAATAATAATAATAATAATAATATATAACCCCGGATAGAAACACTAGGGTCCTCCACATATTAAACTTTATTTGAAATCACAACGTTTCGGAAATCGTAATTTTTATCATCAGGTGAATACACTATAAAATAAAACAATAATAATTTTAAGTATACACAATTCTATAAAAATTTTAAGTGACTAATTATTTAAATTTAATATAGTATAATATATATAGTACGGTATACATTAGGATTAATCCATAATCAAATCAAAAGTTCACATATTTACAATGCTTTCTACATTGGCAGCACCTCGCGCCAATTCCACGTGAGGATCGACGAGCACAGAGGCATTTCTACTCGTACCAAAGCTTGGTTGAATTCACCTTCCCATTCCGCTATTAGAGACCACTCACATACTCAAGACCATACCTTTAATTACAATAATTTCAATATATTAATGCAAACAAGTAATTCACCAGCCAACTTACATATTTTGGAAGCTTTATATATTCACAACATTAAACCCTCTCTTAATAGTGATTCAGGCCCATTTAAATTACAGCTAATTTAACTCTCTTTAAATATGGAGTTTGTTTGTTTACATTCGTTAATCTGAAACTTGGAGATGTCTGAGACTTGTCCGGTGAGTTTAAGGATTTTTCTGATGTTGTTAATAATTTAATATTAAATTTTAATTTAGTTACCATTAATACAAAATTTTGAATCATTTAATTGCTTTTATTTTGTATAATCTAAGTTATTATCTGATGGAGAGCGACGTTTTATATTTCTTCTAATTATGATCCATCCTTGTAAATATGTGAACTTTGGACTTGTTTATGGATTAATTCTAATGTATACCGTACTATATATATTATACTATATTAAATTTAAATAGTCACTTGAAATTTTTATAGAATTTTGTATACTTAAAATTATTATTGTTTTATTTTATAGTGACTTAAAATTATTATTGTTGTATTTTATAGTGTATTCACCTGATGATGGAAATTACGATTTCCGAAACGTTGTGATTTCAAATAAAGTTTAATATGTGGAGGGCCCTAGTATTGCTTTTCCTATTCAAGTTGAAATTCCCATACCATAGAAGCTGGACTGAATATATATATATATATATATATATATATATATATATATATATATATATATATATATATATATATATATATATATAATATATATATATATATACTATAAATATATATATATATATATATATATATATATATATATATATATATATATATATTATATATATATATATATATATATATATATATATATATATATATATATATATATATATATATATATATATATATATATATATATATATATATATATATATATATATATATATATATATATATATATATATATATATATATATATGCGATTTATCTCTCACATGACCTAAAACTAAATGTATAAATATTAAATACGTTCATTTTATTATTTTACTTCCAAAGGTAATTTTTTTTTGATAAGAGAAAACGAAAATTTTATATTAAGATAAATAGACTTGAAGGTTATGTATTCTTCAAACAAATGCGTTCTCGATGTCATCCATATGTTTAGCAATATATACTTTATTGTTGTAAATTGCTCGTCAGAGTAGTTACTAGAAATTCACTTTTAAAAGTGTGTGCTTGAAATTCTCTCTTGAAAGTAGGAACTTGAAGTTAACTCTAAAGAGCGGTTACTTATTATTCGTTTTTGATAGTAGGTACTTGAAATTCATTGCTGATAGTAGTTACTTGAAATTCATTCTTAAAAGTAGTTTCTTGAAATTCACTCTTGAAACTAGTATTTGAAACTATTTTTTGAAAGTAGGTACTTGAAATTCGTTCTTGAGAAATGGTAACTTAAATTTTGCTCTTGAAAATAGTTAAAGGAAATTGACTCTTGAAAGCAATTACCTGAAAGTCGAACTGAAAAATAAGTATTTGATATTCACTCTTAAAATTAGTTACTTCAAAGTAATTCTGGAAAGTAGAAATTTGAATATCACTCTTGGATGAAATTATTTAATTAAATTGCGTTTTTGAAATTGGATCGAAAAAGAGTTTTTATTTTAAGCTTAAGATTAAATTAGTATAAAGGGAATAATATATAATACGGTATGCAGAGAGGTTTAATTTTAATCTTTGGTTAACTGGCTCTTTTTGTTTTTTTTTTCTTTTTTTTTTGGGAGGGGGAGGAGGAATATATTTGTTAAAATGACCTTTATATTTCTCACAACAGCTCTGCAATCAATAATATCAGTTAAGAAACGTGCACATACACACACACACACACACACACACACACACACACACACACACACACACGGACGGATATATATATATATATATATATATATATATATATATATATATATATATATATATATATATATATATATATATATATATATATATATATATATATATATATATATATATATATATATATATATACTTTTAAAGATCTGTCTTAAAGCTGAACAAAATCTGAAAACCTTAAAATATTATTATTATTATTATTATTATTATTATTATTATTATTATTATTATTATTATTATTATTATTATTACTATTATTATTATTATTATTATTATTATTATTATTATTATTATTATTATTATTTGTCAAGACGTTTTCTTTATAGACGAACGTATACTAATCTTAGTGATATAAGACAAGCATTTGTAGGTTCAAAAATCAGACTATACATTTACAATATAAAAAAAAATTGATTCTGGTCATCGCAATTAGCATAAACTTAATATTTTAAGAAATTCTAACTATTTAGACGAACTTACTGTTCTTCGAAACAAAAACTTAAAATTGAGAGCAAACAAATACACACTCTACTTTGCATTTGAAGTGCAAGATATCTACCCATTCGCAATTTGATTAATTCAAAATTTTTTGGATGGTGATTCTTTTGCTTTTTCTAAAAGAGACTTGCATTAGTTTTTTACTTCTTAGTACCTGGAAGTCAATGTTATGTGGAATTGTTGGCAAATTATTAAATTAGGACCTATATTTTTTCCCATAAAAATGCGACAGTGGAAGGAGGGGTTGTTGCTATAACATTAAGCCATATTTTCTCAAGTAGGCGAGCCAGAAGTCTGAAAAGAACATTTAGTTTGATTGCTCAAGAAAAGCTGCACAATGCTATAAGAAGATACTCATGAAAGTATTCAGTTAAAGTTCCTATCACTCAATAAATGTTGGACAAATGTAAGAGCTTGCCCATAGGGGAGATATGAAGGAACATCTCAAAGAGATGAACAGTTTCTAAGAAGAAAGAAGAGACAATAAAAAAGGGTTGAAAAAAAAAAAAATCTATTCAATTTACAGATCTAGTAACTAATAGGCAGATGAAAGGATGTCAAAACTGAAAAGCTGTGTGACTAGGAAGACAGACACGTCTAATACATCAAAATTTCAGCATGCTTGAGAAGAAAAAGTTAACCTAAATCTCCCCCATTAGAACTTTGTGATATCACAGTGGACGTTAAGTCACCTATGATATCACGTAGAATATAATGTAAGCTTTTAATTTTGTTTCCTTGTTTGCTGTTAAAGGTACTGGTTTTTAGATTTTTGGAAAAAATAAATAAAATAGGGTTGTTGGTAACTGGCAAGGTATAAGGGAAAGGTTATAGGCTTGTAATTAATAATAAAAATTAAAAATATTTTTTTAAATTCATCCATGATGTAATTGAACAAGTTCTTTAATTAAAAGTAAATTTATTCTCACAATAATTTAAATGTATGAATCAAGAGTAAATTAGTGACCATAATATAATAGATTTAATATGATATATATATATTTATATGCCTAATAAAAATTAATTATATAATATAGAACATCGCTGCTGTGATTTCAGTGAGTAGAAATAAAATATAGCTCGGAGGGGGTGAGGGGGGAATTTTATAGGTCACGGAAGTCAGGGGAAAGTCAGGGAATAATCAAAATTTCAATATTTTATCTTGTAATCACTGTATATAATATTATATTATGTGTGAAATGTAGTTTATGAAGTTTACTCAGAGGAGAAGTGAGAAGCTTTATTTTCCAGGGGAAAAATATCTGCCTTTAATTTATTTATTTTTAAATTTCAGAATCAGTGGAGCATAAAAAGAAAACGGGAACATACTCCCCGAACATTTCATGTCTTATCTCCAATGTCCTTCTCCATTAAAGAAAAAAAAACTTGACAATGATGTAAAGGGTTTATATATATTTAGATAATTTATATATATATTATTATTTATATATATTTATATAATATATATATATATATATATTATCATATACTATATATATATATATTATATATATATATATATATATATATATATATATATATAATATATGATATATATATTATTATATATATTATTAATATATATTATATAATTATATATATATATATATAGTATTATAAGTAGTGAATAATTTTAGACGATGACGTATATATGATAATTGACCATTAATTGAAAAAGATATATTTTTTTATAAATTTCTTATATAATTAATATTTAACTTAAGACATAAAACCTATACTGTTGTTACTAGTTCAAATTGTGTTGCACTTCATCTTATTTTAATATAGTTGTAAATACATTACGAACCGCATTAATACATACATAGAAAGCTTCCTGTTATTCATTAACATCTTAGTTTTATTTCTTAATTATGTTAATTGAAATAAATAATAATAATAAATAATTAATAATAATAATAATAAATTAATGATTATAATAATTAATTAAATATTAATAATTCTCTTGATCATAATAAAATAGCAAACCATTTAAAAAAAACTTCTTGGCAATTTCATAAAAAACTACAGACTGACTCATTGCTTTTATACTAATTCGAGTATGCTCATCCCAAATCTGATCTCAAATTTGCCCTTACACATTAAAATTATATGCAATATATAAACAATTAATAATAATAATCATAATTAATATAATAATAATAATAATAATAATAATTATATAGATAATAATAAATAATAATAATTAAATAATGTATAATATTAATAATATTCTCCTTCACATAAACAATACCACTAGGTATTATTAACAAAAAAAATTCTGGTCATAATGGAACTTTTCCAGTTCATGTGATTTTATTATATATACATATACTAAATTCTGCAAGTATTGCTAAATACTAAATATGGACTAGGATTGCATCCATTCACAATCCCTTTTCTTACTCAATCGGCCAAACCCCATTTTTCAT
>JABUQX010032212.1:25000-27500 GCA_015478945.1 Trachelipus rathkii
TATATATATATATATATATATATATATGGCAAGTTAATTTATTTTAGGTTAGGTTAGGTTAGGTTAGGCTAGGTTAGGTTAGGTTAGGTTAGGTTAGGTTAGGTTAGGTTAGGTTAGGTTAGGTTAGGTTAGGTATAACGTCTCCTACTTTTAAAAATTTCGTTCGTAGTAATTATATGGCTTTTTATGACCAATTAATCCTCGAAACTTTTGCGCTTTCTTTATTTTAGTCCATAAGCTAAATTGCTATAAAATAGCCTCAGAGTTTGGCAAAAATTTCTGTTGTGTTATTTAATATAATTTGATACGGTAAAACATTTTTCTTATTACGCCAACCATTTTCTTTTTTTATCCTTCATTACTATGGTTTTAGATTTTATAGAGTATTATTCTATAATTTTATATAAATAGAAATTGACAAACCTCTGTCCAACTATTATTATTATTATTATTATTATTATTATTATTATTATTATTATTATTATTATTATTATTATTATTATTATTATTATTATTATTATTATTATTATTATTATTATTATTATTATTATTACTATTATTATTATTTTTATTATTATTATTATTATTATTATTATTATTATTATTATTATTATTATTATTATTATTATTATTATTATTATTATTATTATTATTATTATTATTATTATTATTATTATTATTATTATTATTATTATTATTATTATTATTATTATTATTATTATTATTATTATTATTATTATTATTATTATTATTATTATTATTATTATTATTATTATTATTATTATTATTATTATTGTCCTAACTACAAATGCATGGCATGACTGACAGTTGGCTTGAGAAAGTTTTAATATTATTTTAGTCATTTTATGCTAATCAATGTAGTAACTAGATCTAAATCAATGTCTTCTGTAATAATAGCTCATATCAGAACATTTGATATATGATTTTGATATTTTTGATATTTTTCTTTCAGATATCTGTAATGACGATGGTGGTGTACAAACAATGAAACTGTGGAGCCTAAGATAGCTTTGATAAAACTTTATAAGGGGTTTAGTTATTTGATATGAGTATATTTAATTTTTATAATAGCCGTGCTCATTTGGTTAGCACAATTTACAGTATATGATGAATATTTTTTCCTCAAACTTTTAAAGAAAACGATTCGAAATTGATTAAAAATGAAATGGAAGATGTAATAAAAAATAAACAGGAAAATATTTTAAGTTATTATAGCAGAAAGATATTTTAAGTTATTATAACATTAAAATATTTTAAGCTATTATGGAAGGAAGATATTTTAAGTTATTATATCAGGAAAATATTTTAAGTTATTATAACAGGAAGATATTTTAAGTTATTATAGCAAGAAGATATTTTAAGTTATTATAGCAGGAAAATATTTTGTTATTAAATCAGGAAAATATTTTAAGTTATTATATAGCGAGATATTTTAAAGTTATTATAGCAGGATGATATTTTAAGTTATTAGAGCAGGAAGCTATTTAAGTTATATATAGCAGGGTGCATCTTATTTTTAGTTATTAAATAGCAGGAAGATATTTTAAGTTATTATAGCAGGAAGATATTTTAAGTTATTATAGCAGGAAGATATTTTAAGTTATTATAGCAGGAAGATATTTTAAGTTATTATAGCTGGAAGCTATTTTAAGTTATTATAGCAGCAAGGTATTTTAGGTTATTATACCATTGAAAAGAATAAAGAAAGTGAGAAGCAAACTAATAGAACACAAATAGGAAAAAAATGCCAATAAAATTATATACCTAACTAAAAGATTCGAAAGTTTTATATAAAAAAATCAACTTCTTCAAAGGCTACAAAAGAGAAAATTTTTACAGTGGTGGAGTAATGTGATAGAAAAGTATTATATTTATAGCAAGAAGAGTGTTTGAAGTTCCTGCTACTTTAGTACATTCAGAGAAGCTCTAAAGTAGAAGTAATGTATTTGAAGATAAAAAATCAAATTTACGCCTAAGTTATAAAGTACACCTTAGGCGCAAATTTGATTTTTTATCTTTAAATAAAAAATCAAATTTACGCCTAACTTAGGCGTAAATTTGATTTTTTACCTTCAAATAAAAAATCAAATTTACGCCTAAAGTGTACTTTGACAGGCTTAAATTTGATATTTTATCTTCAAATAAAAAATCAAATTTAATCCTAAGGTGTACTTCGTAACTTAGGCGTAAATTTAATTTTTTATATTCAAATAAAAAATCAAATTTGCGCCTAAGATGTACTTCGTAACTTAGCCGTCAATTTAATTTTTTATCTTCAAATAAAAAATTAAATTTACGCCTAAGGTGTACTTCGTAACTTAGGCGTAATTTTGATTTTTTATATTCGAATAAAAAAAATCAAATTTACACCTAAGTTACGAAGTACACTTTTTTTTCTGCATCAAATCAAAATTGCGCCTTTTTCTTTTTTCTTCCTCTTTCTTATCTGCATCGCAAAAATCGAACATTCAGAATAAAT
>JABUQX010032212.1:47500-50000 GCA_015478945.1 Trachelipus rathkii
GAAATTCTATCCAGATCAGCAAAAAATACAATTTGAAAGATTAAGATGGGAAGAAACTGTAAATAAAAATGAGGGAGAAGGTTTGAAATGAGTAAAAGAATGAAGCGTCGAGTCATCTGCAAATGAATGTAAAAGGGTTAGATGAACAGCTGAGAATATCGTTACTGAAAACAAGGAATTGAGTAGAAGATGAGACAGACCCCTGAGCGAACAAAGCTATAGCTTAGGGCCCCGAGGTATAGGGGGCCCAAAAATTTAGATACGAAACGATAAAATAAAAGAAAAATATATAAAATAAAGTTAATAAACCCTACGGGCAATATATATTTCCTTTGTTTGTATATCATATTATTATATTATTATTATTATTATATATATATATATATTATTATATATATTATATTATTATTATTATTTATTATTATTATTATTATTATTATTATTATTATATATATTATTATATATTATTACATATTATTATATATATTATTATTATTATACATTTATATATATATATTATTATTATATATATATATTATATATATATTATTATATTATTATTATTATTATTATTATTATATATACATATTATATTATATATATATTATTATTATTATTACATATTACATATATTATTATTATTATTATTATTTTATATTATTACATATATATATATACATATTATTATTACATATTATTATTATATTATTATTATTATTATTATTATTATTATTATTACATATATATTATTATATATATATATATATATATATTATATTATATTATTACATTATTATAAACATATTATTATATATATATATATATATATATATATATATATATATATATATATATATATATATATATATATATATATATATATATATATATATATATATATATATATATATATATATATATATATATACTGTATATATATATATATATATATATATATATATATATATATATATATATATATATATATATATATATATATATATATATATATATATATATATATATATCAATTAAGAATTAAGAAACCCTAAAAATACTCTCTCTCCTTCTCGCACGCACACACACACACACAGTTTGCTGCCGCGATCGTAAGATTTTTTTCTGATTTATCTTGCCAAAGCAGCCAAACGTACCAATGATGCTGCCTCTTTTTTTTCAATAAATGATTAATTAATTATTATTATTTTTTTTACTTTATAAGTATGTTTTGTCTCCTGAATTCAAAAATATATTCATTGTGTGAGCGTAGTCAGGGCCGGATTATTTATTTATTTATTTATTTATTTGAAATATTGGCAACTAGATTCTTATCGTACTTACGTCTTGCTGAAAAAGTGCAGACAAAACGATAGTTTTTTACAGTAATGAATAAAATCTGATCTGAAAAGGTGATTCTGTGTTAAAGTTTTTTTGAATGTTTTAGTGTTAACTACTGGTTACCCTTTCTTTCCCTCATAAATTTTTAATATTTTTTTAACAATTTTTAAAGCATTTTTCGTACTTTTATGAGATACTAACAAGGCGTAAAGACAGTTACATAATTTTAAATATCTTACTCAGGAGCTACTTGTCAAATGCTAATTTGTAATGAGAGAAAAATATTTTCAATTTAAAAACCTAAGGGTATTCAATGAGCAGAAAATATATATATATATATATATATATATATATATATATATATATATATATATATATATATATATATATATATATATATATATATATATATATATATATATATATATATATATATATATATATATATGATAATAATGTAGTGTTCCTGACCCTTTTTTAAATAATTTAATCAATGTAAAAAAGAAAAAAAATTTATTATCAAAATAAAAATATATATATATATATATATATATATATATATATATATATATATATATATATATATATATATATATATATATATATATATATATATATATATATATATTTACAGTTCATACATACATATTACATACATACATATTATTATTGCATATTATATTATTATTATTATTATTACATATATTATTATTATTATATTATTATTATTATTATTATTATTATATTATACATATTATTATTATTATTATTATTATTATTATTATTATTATTATTATTACGTATTATTATTATTATTAATATTATTATTATTATTATTATTATTATTATTATTATTATTATTATTATTATTATTATTATTATTATTATTATATATTATTATTATTATTATTATATATATTATTATTATTATTATTATTATTATTATTATTATTATTATTATTATTATTATTATTATTATTATTATTAATATATTATTATTATTATTATTATATTATTATTATTATTATTATTATTATATTATTATTATTATTATTATTATATTATATACATTATATATTATTATTATTATTATTATTATATATACAAATGTCATTTAGAATTTATAAAAGTGGAGCTCAAAAAAGAAAGGAGAAGCAGAAAG
>JABUQX010032212.1:55000-65000 GCA_015478945.1 Trachelipus rathkii
CTGATAGATAAATAATTTTAATCGTTTCAGAACTGTTTCAACCAGCCTTTCATGTTCTTCAGCGGTTTCTGAGAACAACAATATATCATCAATGTACACGTGACAGTTTTTTAGGTCAGATAATAATATATTTACAAGCCGTTGAAACGCGGCTGGAGAATTTACAAACCCCATCGGTAAAGAAGTATATATAAACGTTCCGAGGTTACTAGTGATTGCAAAGTACTTTTGGCTCTCAGGATGTAACGGCAGGTTGTAAAAGCCGTTCGTGAGGTCGATCTTAGTTAAATATTTAGCACCTTTTAATGCGAAAATGGCATCATATATGTTGGGTAAGCCAAATATATCTACTTCTGTTCTTTTATTAAGCTCTCTAAAATCTGTCACCAGTCTAACTTTTACCCTCCCCTTTTATCTAATACGCTAAAGGGCGCTGACCAGGTGGCATTGAAACGTTTCAAAACACCTGCTGAAACTAACTGATTTAATTTCGCTTCTGTCGCGTCGTACAGTTTGTGTGGTATTCGTCTGCCAGGTAACCTTATAGGCGGCCCCTTTATGGTTGGTTTATATGGGTAAGCACGCGCCAGTTCTTTTAAAATTCCTTCTGGTATATCCCCCGACTTTTCCTTTTCCCCCAATTCTGCCTCCAGTTCAACTCCTTCTCTCCTATCCCCCATTTCTCGTTTCCCATATTTATCAAATATTTCTTCCCATCTTAATCGTTGTTTTATCTTTAAATGGATATTTTCTTCTAAATATGGATTTAAAAATAAGGTTTTATATTTATAAAAGGCAAAGATGGGTGAGTTTTAGGGTTAGATGCATGCAAAAGATCATGAGAAAGCGCATTTATATTTAAAGAGGTTATGGAGTGATCGGGCCTTAACAATACGGTATGATTGGTATTTGGGTCGATTAATAAATCTTTCTTAAAATCTATCCCAAAACCAAAATATTTAAAAAAAAGTAATACCAATTATGTTTAGTTTCACATCAGCTATATAGAATTTATGTGTATATATTTTATTCAACCCAATGTCTAATTTTACATTAATATAATCATAAACGTTTATTTTGAAGCCATTTGCGGCTAAAATGTGTCCGAATGGCCGCTTCAGCCTATGAACAGGGCTAGTGCTAATCAGATCTATTTCCGATCCACAATCTAAAGTATACAATTTATTATCTAATCTATTTAATACTTTATAGAGTTTTGAGCTAGATACATCACTTTTGGAGAGGGGGTGTTATTTATTTGTTCTTGTAGGCCGAGATAATTGTTTCTTGGCACAAATTGGATTTAAACAATGTACAACGTTCTCTAAAGTTTGCTTCTAAGCTGTAGGCAGATACCCATCGTTTCATATCATACTCAAATATTTATCTTAAAATATTATTTACCCTTCAGCTTATTATAGTCTTATATTAAAATACCGATTGTGATGTCTCTCATTTTTTTATTTAATATATTTGCTATGGCAAATTTGTCTTTTTTTATTTCTTTCATCAGTTGCACTTATATGCAAGTGTTTGGTTTTGTAACCTCCAAGCATACAAATACCAAATTCTTAGTGTTTCTTTTATATGGATTTCCGATTACAATAGGTCATTTTATTTTTAACATTTTAATTCATTTGATTAGTATTATTATTATATTATTTTATATTATTATTATTCATTATTTATTTATATTCTATTTATTTTGATATTATTAGCTTATTATTATATTATTTATTATTATTATTTTATTTTTTTTTATATATATTATTATTATTATTATGTTTTAATGTTGCATAGCTTTGTCTCCTTTAAATTGTTACTGAACATAATTATTATTGATACGTTTTACTTTAATTATTCGTCGCGGTCTGGATGTCGGAGACGATGTATCAGTTTCGAGAGGTTGTGTTGTGGGCGGTGGAGTTGCCTCCTCGTGAGGTTTAATAGCTATAAGAGGCATTCCCAGATTTCATTTGTAAGCTTGGGCAATGCTTTGTTATGATATAACCTAATTTATAGAACTCTTATTTTGTGAGGATTAATTTTCCAATCTCTTTTGGATTGCTTTGCACTCTTGAATGTTGGTTGCATCATTGGATGGTGGTGCTCGCGCCAGTGGGGGTGAAATCGGCTACTCTTAGCCGTCTCAACAATTTGCTTGAAGGGATGTAATGGTTTCTGCTTGAGTCTCGCCTTTCTTCGCTGCTTCGCGTTCATGTGGCGTTTTTCTGTGAGCGTTATATTGGTTCGATAGTTCTTCTTCTGAAAGCTGATTCACATTTCCCCAATAAGCCTCCTTCCTATTGGGGCATGGCTGTATTTATTTATGTACAAATTGCTTAAAAAGATCGTCGCCACAAGCACCAAGTTTATTGATATATTATTTGAGTAATGAAAGGACTTTATTGAACTTGCGTTTAGGCATCTCTTAAGAAGGTTCTTGAGCAATTCGGATTGTAAATCAAAGTTCTTTCTACCCAGCACTTCTTTAACTCGGTTGAGATAATGACTTGGCAGTTCTGTTTTTTCCATCCCTTTCTTAAAGACGCCCCTCACTTTTTGTTTGAGCGCTGGTAGGTAGGTTTCTTCGATTTGATTCATTAATTGTTCATATGCATTGTCTTGTAATGGAAATTGTAGAGTGGAGACAAGACTGTTGTGGAGAATTGAAGCTAACAGCCTGACTTTCTCTGAGCCATCGTTTATCCCATTGAGTTTGAATACAGCATTTGTAGCTGAAAGCAGCTAACGATGCATATCCATCGCAAGCGGGAGTGTTTGAGTAAGAGCTTGTTGTCTCGCGCCTTTCCAATGAACGTCTTCTCAAATGTACGGGCGACTTATTTCTGTTCCGTTGAGGTGTACATTCTCGTTTGCTTTCTGAGCTCGAAGAGGACTCTTCAACTAAAGATGGGGACGCTGATTTTGTAGGCGAGGTTGACTTCCATTTGTCCTTTGGGGGAGGTAGGCTTCCCTCTCCCCACTTTAAGGCGAGGTGCAGTTTTTCTATTAGCGCCCAAAGGAGAAGAAGAAATGATTAGTTTTTTTTTTTTTGTTTTTCAAGTGTTTGGCAATGTCTCTTTGGTTTGTGTTAGGCAGAAGTCGTTATGAGAGCGCTTCATTTCTTCTTTTTTTCTTTATTTTTTTAACTGCGATTTTCTATATTTTACATTATGTTTTTGTATAAGAGTTGTTTCTTCACGGACTTAAGTTTTATTGTTATTATATACACTTTTCAGTTATTAATAATAGCACGATGACAATTAGTTTTGATACACTTTCCAATTTTATACCGTTTATTCTTTTATTTTTTTTCCAAAGTGTCATCGAAAAATGACATAATTATAGATAATAAATGTATAATAATGATGTCATACTCTGGGCCGTCGCCAAAATATGATCTGATATTAAACCAGACCAATTTTAATTTTTCAGCGATAATAGTGAGTGAATTTTTGTTTAATAAACACGTAATAAAATGCAGTGGAAATAAAATGCAATGTAATAAAATGTGAATGTAATTGCAATGGGAATAATAGACTTAATTATTGAATAGACATGTTAATTGATTAATTTATCCGACGGCACGGACTGCAGGCTTTTGCATTACTGATCTGACTCTAAACATCTGTCTCAGACGGAGTTCTAATTCACATCCCCTTCTCGGTTGAGGCCTTGAGTGGCCTCCACAGGCAACTTCTCAACGTTACAAAGTTTAAAATGTTCGTTATTTTGGCGGGTTATTGGATTCTAATGCCCGTTAATTTATCTGGAGATTTCAGAGATTGAGAGCTTTGTTCCCTACTATGTTGGAATATTTGCCTTACTGCCCCTCAATCTCTAATATGCACTCTGGAAAAGATTTTCAGATCACTATATATTAATTTATTTATCTATATATTATATATATATAATTATATATATATATATCACTTATATTTAATATTTATATCATATATAATTATTATTATATTACTAATATATATAATTTATATTATATTATATATATATTTTTATTATATATTATATATTTATTTATATATTATATATTTTTATTATTATATATATATATAT
The DNA here is from genome assembly GCA_015478945.1 of Trachelipus rathkii. Lineage (NCBI taxonomy): Eukaryota > Metazoa > Arthropoda > Malacostraca > Isopoda > Trachelipodidae > Trachelipus > Trachelipus rathkii. The sequence goes on from JABUQX010032212.1 coordinate 59,078, forward strand.
ATATTATAGTTAATCTATTATTTCAGTTCAGTATTTTCTTTATTTTTGTTTTAGTAGATTAGGTTAGGTTGTTGTTAGGTTAGGTTAGGTTAGTTAGGTTAGGTTATAGTTAAGTAAGGTTAGTTAGGTTAGTTAAGTTAGTTAACTAACCTAACCTCTAACCTAACTACCTAACCTAACCCTAACCAACCTAACCTACCTAGACCTACCTAACAACCTAGTTTCACCTACATGAACCTAACAAAAATTAAGAATACCTGAAACTAAATTAGTGAAGTGATTAACATATATATTATATATATATATTTATATATTATTATTATATATTATATAATATATATATCTATTAATTTATATATATATATATTATTATTATACTACATATATTATAATATAAATATATACTATATTATTTATTTATATTATATATATATTATATTAAGTTATATATATATATAGATATAATATATATATATATATAATTCTATTATTATATTACATATAATATTTATATTTATTTATTATATTATAATATATATAATATATATATATTTATTTATTTTTATATATATATTATATATGATATATATTATATTATATTTTTATATATATATTATAATGTTTATGTATAGTATATCAGGGCGATATATATAGGTTAGGCGGGTAGGTAGTCCTACCCGTATTTTTTAGGTTTAAATAATTGAAATTAAATTGTAAAAGTATCCTATAATATTAATTTTATAAAAGTTTAAAATAGCTATTTTTGCATCATAAATTAAAAGAAAAACACCACAATAATAATAGCTATAATAATTAAATATTTAGAAATTCTCGCCTACTCTGATCTTAGAAGTAAAATTCTTTTCCACGGGGACGAATGACGTCATTTTCATTGTCAACTTATAAAGGAGCGGACTGTGACCTCTATAATCGAATCATTGAAACCTTTCGTCCTCTTCCCGAATATGTACGAATGTGTGGCTTGTTGGCAGAGTTTGTTGAATTTTTTTCGGATGTTGTTGATTGTTCTGTCTTGAATATTATGGATATTAATTTTTATATAACATTTAGGAATTATGCTTTCCTTACAGATATATCAGAAATAGATTTTATTTAAAGAAAAATAGTTTATCAATTAACCTTATAAATCCCTTTATATTAAAAAGAATTCCTTAAAAATTATAAATTTAATGTGATTTAAATTAAGTATTGTAAATTAATGTAAAAAGCCTTTTACAATTAATAGGTAGTATTATAATTATTAAAATAGTTTTTTTTTTTTCATCATTTATACTATATTATTTATATTATAAATATTATTATTATATTTTATATATTATATATTATTTAGTATTATTATGTTATTTTATAATATATATATATATTTATTGATTAAACTATTTTTTATAAAGAGCACTTATTATATTTGTCTCCTTATACGATATCATCATATCAACGTGTGACATCAATAGAATATGTGTGACAGATACCTCACGTCTATGCACAACACACTCCTACAAGATCAGTTCTCACCTCGCTATGTGGTCATCATCATAACCTATACCATCTACCTTCAGCAATCGGCGACACATACACGGACAGCTCACACACATCTATCCCACTGCCCTGTGTGACCGTGTGCTCATACATCTCTTCTCTCCACATGGATATCTATTACATCTCGATTCGGCTGTAACTCACTATCGTTCTCTACTATATATATTTTTATATATATATATATATACACGCTCAGATAAAGTCACTAAGCTATGTTTACCGAGCAATTTACTACTCTCATAATATATCGGTATTTATTATATAATATATATATATATAATATTATATATATATTATTTATATTAAGATAAAAATATCTTTAAAAGTAGACAACATAATTTTTGAGTTTTATTATTTTTTCTTATTATTTTAATAAACAATTAATTTATTATGTATATATAAACATATTCGATTTTAGAAAACTATTTCATGAATTTAGCGAGCCAATCATCTTAATGTTCGAACAACTATATATATATATATTCTATATATTTATATATGTATTTTTAATATTATACGAAAGATGCAAGAAAAAAAAAAATATTTACGTCGATAGATATATCTTATATACTTATATATATACCACATAATATATATATTATATAATTTTTATATATTATATATATATATTATATAATATATATATATACTATTATATATTATATATTTATATATATATTATATATTTTATATATATAATATTTTAGATATATAATATTGGAGGTTCTTTTTCTCCAGTTCGTTATAAACTGTTATGTCTGTTTGCCACAAGCGGCCTATAAATTACTAAAAGTCTGTTTGGCCACAAGCAGCCTAGGAACTTATTCATAAGTGCTTGATAAATTGCCAAGCGGCTTAAGTTTCAGAAGGAAGATCAATATCGCTTCTGTTTCACCCCTACCTGTATATCCGGTTCTTATGTATCGTAGCAGCTCCTCTGATCAGCACAATTCGACAGATGTCAAGATCTCTCTACATGTCGCTCTGATACTTATAGCTCAGAATAACAGCTTCATTTTTCGATTAACTGCATTCCTTTTGCTTTTGTTTTAAGTCTTTGTCCTTTCGGTTGGTTTTGATATTGCCCTTTGCATTGTTACTTGCACCGTAACAACCTTTTTTTACCGCTTTGCATGGCGTGGATTAGTATTATACTATATGGGGTCACATGTTTGGGTCGGTCCAGTCAGTGTCTATTTATGTTTCATAGGACCCAAGGATGGGACTGTGTGGACTTTATCCAAGTTTGAGACGGACTGTGACGATTCTTGCTTGCATATTACCACACCTGAATTAATAATATAGAATAGGAAACAGTCCAAAGATTGCAAGCTTCCAAGGTGGAAGGTGTTGCCTTATTTTTTGCATGCAATAATATTAAATCAACTTTTAGGCCTATGGGCCAAATCTAATCAGTAAAAGAATAGATGATCATCAAGTAGTGGCCAACATAATCAAAAGATAAAAACTTCTGTTCTGTATCACTTCATCTGATTGACTATATACTCTATCAGTAAAAGTGCTAAAAAATAAGGATAAATATTGTGCTAGCTAAATTTGACCATATATCTTATTAAAGGTTGCTAGATTTGCATTTAGATATAAATTTTGTAACACTATATTTTTGACGCATAATATATTGATTTTTGTATTATATACCTAATCTTGACACATTTATTATATGAATGTTGCTTCATTATTTCTGTATATAATCTATTAATTCTATTTGTTTGAGTGAACGAAGTTGGCTGGAAAGGACTTGAGAGATAGTGTAAGTGAGAGTGGTTTTTATTGTAACAGACTGTAATTAATAAATCATACTTATTTAAAGTTTGCTCTAATAAGTCTTGCTTTTGCGTGCGTTCCCCTTCTCAATTTACTTTGTAAGCTAGTTGTATCCAACATAATTCTGAGGGACTGTACCTGAGTATTACCTTTGTAACTTTTCAATAATTTATTGAAGTATCCTTTTCTTTTCAATTATCAATTTAAGTCTAGGCTTACTGGCAGCAGCGTAATGTGTTGGAAGAACGAATATCTTGTGCAACAGCTGCTCCACCTGGAAGCAGAAGGTAGAAGTTTAAAAGTTTGGAGGGTTGTTACCTCCGTTTAGGATAATCAGATGTTTAGTTTTGAATCGCTTCACTGTCTTTTTATCCTTTTATATTCTTTATTTCCCTCCTCCTATTTGTCTCTTTCCCAATAAAATTGGTACAGTGGTGTTACGCGCTTCTCCCTAGAGCCAATTATTGTTTTCCGAATTTCTGAAAGGTTACAGTCTTCTATGTTTAACATGGTCAGAAGGCGCTGAATAATCATTCACGCAGACCAGAGGGGCTTTGGCCATCATTCGGAAGTCTGACTTTCAATCAACGCCCGCTACCTCAACTATTTTTGGTGTAGATTACAGTCAATCGATAGACACGTGACGGCGTTAAGTACACAATGCAGATGTTGAGTGTATCATGACCAGTTTATGCATTTTTGCCCCGTCTAACTCCAAAATTACTCCAGGTAATTTATAGGGGATTCTGGGGAGACTTCTTCCCAGTTCTTCCCGCTTTGACTATTGTTCAAGAATATCCAGGCTTCCTGATGGAATGGTTCCTTTGTTGGATCCATTTGGAGGGGACCTTGGTGGTCGATTAGGTAATGTGGAAATACACGCGTTCGGAGTGAGACAACATGTTACATGGTCGTGGAATTAAATAAAGAACGACTGGACTGATATTTCGGAGCCAGTGCATGAGGGGAGAGTTTCCGTGTTTGCTATTACGATTGCTGGGCTTGACGTTGCTTTTCAGGATGACTGTAGAAAGCATTAGTAAGAGAATTTTTCGTAGTTGCATGAAATGCAACAGCAGTCGAGATACTAGTACATTGAACATACTCTTGGATATACAGTCCATGGATAGGATGTAGCAATGTGCATATTATGGTCCGTACCAAGCCAAAGAATGTCCTAGGTTCCCGAGATTAATTGAGTTACTGTGATCGATAAATCATTTTCCACGAATACCACAACAGTTTCAGGTCGTTGCTTTCCGAGTCAATGTCAGCATAAAGTGACCGCTGAAGTCAAGCTCTCAAGAATCCTATCCAAGTTTGAATTTTAGAGAACTTCAACTCGACCTTTGTATCAATTTTGTCGAATAAAGGGTCTATGGTCAAGCGCCAAAGTGTTTGCCACTTCTGTAAAAAAAGGACCTCATGAATCGTGATCGGCCTGACTCTTTTGCAGCATCTGTGAACGGACATGTTTAACGTTGTTCCGCTGCGGAAAGTGCCTGCGGTGTGACAGGGGTAACGGGAGAATTGTCTGGGAATAGGAACCAGATAGTGCCTGTCTATGTCACGATAAATTAGGAAAGAATTGTCCTGTCGGTAACTAGAAGGTCTGACTGTGGAAAGGCTCACAACAGAGCCGAAGACGTGTGAGTATCAAGGAAATATGCGATGATAGGCAAATACTGGAGGGCAGAGGTGATTTTGCCAGAATTAAGAGACAATCAAACATCATTTAAATGAAGAAAAACCCTTAGGATCTAGAACAACCATTATTGGATTATACACACAACACAAGCGACAACACATATATCAAACTTATTATTGAGGTGCAGACTCCCTTGTTATAAGGTCAGTGTTGTCAGAGATCAGCCCTATTAGGAAATCTTACGCGTTTGTTAGCTACTGCGCTGGAGTTGTGTTGTGGCCGCCGAGAAGGTACCTCAGCTAGACAACAGTACTATTGACTGAAGACTGTATTTGGGGATAGAAGCATAGAGAGAGTGGCGTTTTCATGTTCTTGGCAGAAGTGCAGATTGTCCTGACCTTGTCAGATATACACCATGAAGCCGCGATGTCATGTGATCAATGATGAGTCATACTGTTTTTGTGCTTGGGATAGACATCTTGGAAGTGAGCATTTGTTACACTATCTCGTGAAAAACTGTAAGCAGAATTGAATAATGTAAGACGTCGCCCGATGACTATAGATCATCGCGAAATATTTCTTGTCGATTGATAAAAGATGTGAAAGTACCTAATTTGATTTGTGGTGGAGAACAGTGGAACTGGGTCAACAGGGAGTTCCATTGTTAGTAAATCAAGGAAAATTATCAGTCGAATAGACCTGCAATCTTCATATTCATAATCAGGTTTATATGATAGTGATGAAATGTCAATCGAATTGAAAAAACGGGCAATAATAGGTGAGCTGAAGATTGGAAATGGGAACCCTCTTATTATGTAGAATTTGACATAAGCGCCCAAATGATACATGGTGGACTGTGTGAAATTGATTGATTGCAATTTCGTCTTAGGAGGGATATTTCCATTTGTTGACAGAACAGTTTTAGCCTTGTTT
>JABUQX010032212.1:67500-71572 GCA_015478945.1 Trachelipus rathkii
ATTTATGGCAATTTTACCACCCCATAGGCGCACCTTCTATGCTATAAAAGATAAGGAAAGTAATTTTTTTTTTGTAATGTTACATTATAGGCTGCTCTTTGTATTATGTTGCATTAGGTTTTTAGTGAGTTTTGGTACTGCAGATAGATACACCAAGGTCTACAAAATAAACCTTTTTTTTGTTGTTCTGATTTTTTTATTGTCTTGTTTTTTATTCAGTTTTTATGTAGATTCCAAATATGTATTAGTTTTCTTGTACATCGACCGCTTTTGTGTTACGACGGCAGGAAATATTTATTGGCATCCCATTTGTATGGTGGTTACCGTTACAAAAAAAAATTGTTTCTTTCTGATTTTTTTATGTTTTAGTCAGTTTTTCTTATGCAAGATTCCAAATATTGTTTTAGTGTTTCTTTAGCATCAACCATTTTTGTGTTATGACGGCAAGGAAGTATTTATTGGCATTCTCATTTTGTATGGCGTGTACCGTTATAAATAAATGCTTCTTCTGATTTTTTTTTAATTGTTTTTATTCAGTTTTTATGCAGATTCCAAATATGTTTTTGTTTTCTCCCTAGATTGACCGTTTTTGTGTTACGACGCAGGAAGTATTTATTGGCATGCCATTTTGTAATAGTGTTACCGTTACAAAAAAAATAAAAAAAACTTTTTTGTTTCTTCTGATGTTTTTATTGTTTTTTATTCAGTGTTTTATGCAGATTCCCTACAATATAGATAGACATTCATTTATTATCCAAGTGCACACAGTAGTATAATGTTTTCACGGCCAGATGTATTCATCTTACTGTTATCGAACCGTGTCTCGTGTTACCCAACGGCAGCCAGCTGAACTGTAATAGTTACTTTGAGAAATACTGTAAACCACCCCTATGGCAAAATCGTAGAGAACAATGTCTCTAGATATAAATGAGCTCTACCATGACGTACGTATAACCCAACGGAAAATAAATACTAGAGTCGATGCTAATGAAAGTATATGATATAGCTAAAAGACAGTATTGAATGAAATCTCGTGCTAAATAAACTGAATTATAACAAACGCTATATATATAAATAATCGAAGAAATCAATTATTTCCTTTTCTTGAATTATATTGAGCTTACTTAATTAATTGATGGATTGCAGAATAAGAATTTACCATAACAAAGAGAACGTAATATTAATATTGTGGCGAATTAAAGAAAATTCTCGATTTTAGCGTGCTTTGGTTGACTTGTGTATCCTTGTTTTTATAGCTACGGTATTCCAAGACGGAGATATTATTCTCATAGTGAAAGAATACTAAAACCCCAAGAGAGTGAAAAGCTCATCGATATAATAGGGGCATCAAACTGATGCGTAATCCCTCCGATGATATCTCTACATTTTCTCTCTATACTTCTACATCTCGTCATCGTCTCTCCTCTCCTCTCTCTGTCGTGCAGTCCTCATCTCCTCCATCTCTACCTCTCAAAATTCCTCTCTCTCACTTCAAATACGTATACATAATTATGGATATATATACGGGGTTCAGAAGAGTGATATGAGAGTAGTTATAATAATTGTATCAATATATAAGTGAGTACTCCCAATTATAGTTAGCGGTAGGAGGTAGGGTAAGGGATACGGGTATAAAGGTAGTACGGGTGGGAACTAAACCGAATTATAATTATCAAGGTATACTCACGAAATATTAATAGGCTTATAGCGGATAAATACGATTCACAGGGCCAGTAGTGAATATAAGATATAATGAGTATAATAAGTAAATGATATAGACTGATTATATATAAATATGTTAGATAGATGAAAGATATTATAATAATATATATAGTATATACTATATATATATAGATATAAGATATATATATAATATTTTATATATTATTAATATTTATATATATATATTAATAATATTTATTAATATATATTAATATATACTATATTTATAGATATATATATATATCTAATATAAAATTATAAAATAGATTTATATTTACATTAATCTATTACTAAATATAATATATATTATATAAATATCCATATATAATGTAATAATTTATATATATATAACTATATGTATATACACAATAAATAAAATATATATATATATATATTAATATTATATTATATTATATATATATATATAGAATAATATATATATATATAAAGATATTATAATATATTATATAAGTATATATATCTATAATTAAAATATATATATTATAAGATAAATAGTATTTTCTAATCACCTCTATCACTCACCACGATCGTGTGTGTGTTACCGCCCCAATCTAGAGACTTTCCGTGATCTTTAATCTCATATGATACGCTCAATGTACGAGAAGATGAAGAGCTGAGATGCAGTAGATTAAAAATAGAAATTGCAGAAAGAATTATTCCGTTCTGTTTAAATTGAGCAGGTGTTTTTCCCTTCATTTACGGTAATATTTTACATCCTATATATTACTTATTTTCGTATCAGTGAACTTGTAACGAGGTGTGAAAACAAGTGTCCTGCAGCTGCTCTTTGTGTTTAATTAGCCTGATTATAAATATGTATATTATAGGCAGGACATTTGGCCTCCTCCTTATGCCTCCTACTCTTAATTATGCATATGATTTACCTCTCCGTATTATAAATAATTATAACCCCGCTCCCTTATGATTTACTATAATATTAACCACGATCTATGAAGAATACTATATCCTATTATACTATGATTAAGTTATCTCCCTATAACATTAATCTCACCTTATGAGATATTAGAAATGCGTTGTGTTTATTTTTCTATGTAAACCCTTTCTTCCTCCCTATACGTATATTACTAATTTTATACTAGTAAATAACTATATAATCCAATATCTATGTATTATAAATATGATATATATCTCAGTGATTCCCAGTTATATAGTCATCCCATCTAATCTGTTTATATACCTATTATGATGTCCCAGTATAGTAAATATATAGATACCTAATTTATCATGTTAGTATAGATAAAGAATTCGCTAATACAGATAAACAGAATATGTACGAATGAGAAGTATCACCAATCTTACAATTCTAAAATCATTGTTCACATGCAAACACTATAAAATAAAAACGTTAAAAAATATTATATATTAGAAAATATTCTTACTAGCTTCGAAACTACTAAACCATGACCTCCTGTAAATATCAAGCTAAAGAATAACAAAAGCATTAATATAAAAAATGAGAATTGCGATATATACTGGAAGTAGAAAAAAAGGACGGATGAAGATAAACCAGGGAAATCAAGCTTCACAGAAAGGAGTTCAATAAGACTAACTACGTAATAGAAATACAGTACGAGATATGTATATAAACGAACATAACAAGTTATTTTTGAAGAACATTAATTCACTACTATCCTAAAATATATTATAGCAAATAATCTCGAAACCTCCATTTAAAACAATTAAATCCAATAAATAAGATATTTGCAACGATTTTAATGTGTTATTGTGGCTATTAATTAAAGATATGATTGATAATTTATCAAAGGAAAATTAAAAAAAGTGTTTTCATATGTTTCATGTACAGCTGGAAGTAACAGATCTAAACAGTTTTTTATTTTATTTTGAATGTATATATGATAATAATATGGCAACCATGATGAAAACTATAGTGTTGCCATGACAACTTCATGGAAGTTGCGTGAGTCCATACGGCATTGTTCATTATATTTTTACATGCTCGCAACAGACCGAATTTAATGTCATCCAATCCTTTGCATATAAATAACATTAATTAAGTATCATATAAACCATATAATAAATATTTGAAAGATACACCCTTACTAGTTCGTTTAAATTTCTAGCAAATGACTTAAACACTCAAACACACACACACACACACCTACACACTCACACTAACACACTAACCTACACACACACACACATACACACACACACACACACACATTATACATAAGGTATTCACGAATGCATTCTCTCTTCACATCTCATAAGCATTTTCTTTAAAAGAAAAACCTTTTTTCAATTTACAAAACTGGAGAGAATTCAAAGGAAAATATCAGCGAGTCTC
>JABUQX010032213.1:17500-20000 GCA_015478945.1 Trachelipus rathkii
TGCAAGGAGTGGGAAGGAGGGGGTGGGAAAGAATAATAGGACCCATTTTGGGGTAGGGGAGAAGGAATGTTAAGGAGAAAGTCTGTTCAGAGTTGTGTGTAAAGAAGAAATGTATAGTGGGAGAGAGCTTGTTCAAAAAAAAAGTGAAAATCATAAGTATGCATGGAAGAGTGAGATAACGGGGGAGAGGGCGATATTGGATTATGTGAGTGTAAATGGGAAGGATAGAGGCAGATTACTAGATATGTATTTAGAGCGGGGGGAGGGGGATATCGGATCACTATTTAGTGGTTGCTAGGATAAGGGTGGGGAGAGGTGACGGTTAGGGAAAGGGGAGAAAAGAGGAGAGTAGAAGTGATAAAGGTGGAAAAATTGGATGAGACAGTGTGTTAAGAGGAGTTTTATGGAGATGTAATGGAGGATCAGGTGGAGAGACGTGAGAGGGACGGGAATTGGGGAGGTGGAGAGGGAGTGGATGAGATTTAAAGAGGCCAAGTATGTGAAGAGCTAGCAGGGTCGGTGGACGTTAAAAGAGGGTGGTGCAAACAGAAAGGGAAAGGGAGTGAATGGTGGAGTGAGGAGGTTGAAGGAGGGTGAAAAGGAAAAAGGGGCTTATGTGGAAGTGGATTGGAGAAGTAGGAGAGAGGAAGGCTGGGAGGAATATAGAAGGGTAGAAGTGGAAGCAAAGAGGGCGTGAGAGGACGAAGAGCAAGCAGCAAAAGATGATGGTGTAGAAAAGTGACGCGAAAATTTTGAATCCGGGAAGCAAAGCTGTCTGAAAGAAGTAAATAAAAAAAGGAAGAAGAAGGGAGGGGTTGGGGAGAGGATTAAGGAGAAGAGTGGGGAAGTGGATAGGAGGCAAGTGAAAGTGCAGGTGAATGGGAGAGTATTTTGTGGATTGATTGATACTGGGGCTCAGATTTCTAGAGGTGCAGGATGGGCCGAGTGAAATTGGGCGAAGGGAGGGGAGGATGAAATACAAATGAGGAAATTATTAGGGCCTTGAAATAAAGGAACAAAAAGGGAAGTCCGCGAGGGCCGGATGTGTGAGAATGAAACTGTTGCAGAAGGAGGTGTAGGGTGGAGGAATGGCTGTAATAGGTTACTATATATATTGACGGAGTGGGTGGACCACAGGATTGGGAGGATGGTGTTTGGTTCCCCTGTAATATAGGGGAAAGGGCGAAGAATGGGAATGTGGGAATTACTAGAGTATAGTGTTTTTAAAGTGGGTAGGCGAAAGGTATGTGGAGAAATACTGATTGAGAGAGTGAGAGGTTTAACGGAGGGGAGAAGGGGAAGAACAAGGAGGATTTAGGGAGGGAAGAGGGTGGGTGGACCAAGTGTTTACACTAAAGATGCTTGTGGAGAAAAATATATATAGAGAGGAAAGGGAAAGTGTATGGGTGGTTTTTAGATTTAGGAAAGCATATGATAGAGTGGAGAGGGGTGAATTGTGGAGGGTGGTGGAGGAAAATGGAGTGGGGGGTAAATGTAGGTAAAGGTATAGGGCCTTTTAAATGGAATTAGTAGAGACTGTGTGTGAGAAGTGTTATGAGGGCGAGAGTGAAGATGTATTGGCGGTGGTGAGAAGGATTGAGGCAGGGTGTGTAAATGTCGCGCTGGTTATGTCTAATTTGTTTATGGAGAGGTTTGCAGAGGAATGTGAGGGGGGGCAGGCGGGGTGAATTGATCGCATGGGAAAGATAGAAGGAAGTGAACATGACTACTGTTTGCGGACGATACTGCCCCTACGTGGCGAAGAACGCGGAACGGTGAGGTAATTTGGTGAGGGAGTTTGAGAGAATGTGTGGAAAAAAGGGGCTTAAAATAAATCCAGTTAAAAAGTAAAGTGTTAGTGTTTGAGGAGGATGAAAGAGGAGGGGGAGGGGTTAGAAGTTAGAGTAGGGGGTGAAGAATTGGAAGAAGTAAAGATTTTAGATATTTAGGGATGGATTTGGGCTAAGGGGGGAGGGATGAAGGAGGAGAAAGAACAAAGAGTAGGAGAAGGAATGAGGAGCTTTGAGTGGCCGAGAGAATTGGAAAGGGGGGAAATATTCACAGAAAAGTAATGATAAGTATGTTTTGAGAAAATTTGTGTACCAGCGGTGTTGTATGGGTGTGAAACGTGGGGTTGAATGCCAGGTAGGAAGAAATTGGAAGTATTTGAGATGAAGGGTTGAGAGCGGTTTGTGGGGTTAGCAGAAGGGAGAGGGTTAGGAATAGGGTGGTGAGGGAGAGATGTGATTGGAGGAATGGGTTGGTGGGAAGAGCGGAAAAGGGAATGTTAAGATGGTATGGGCATTCTAGTGAAGAATGGAGGAAACAGAGAGTGTCTTAGGAGAGGTTGGGAGGCGGAGGGGATAGGAAGAAGAGGAAGGGGGAGACCAAAAAGGAGGTGGATGGATGGAATAAAGGAGAGGCTGGAGGAGGGAGGGATGAGGGAGGAAGAGGGTAGGTGTTGGCGAGGGATGGGTGGGTGGAGGAGGTGGTGGGGCCG
>JABUQX010032213.1:27500-30000 GCA_015478945.1 Trachelipus rathkii
ACTCAAGACTATCATCGGGAAACCATTTTGCCCGAGAAATCTTTAGTTTTTTTGTAGATACTCCAGATCAAAAGCTTCGAGCCGGATGGAAGATGCGCTGGTCCAATGACAGAGCGAAAGCCCTACATTGGTATATGTATATATATATAATATATATAATATATATATAAATTAATATATATATATATATTATAATAATAATATATATGTATATATAGAGAAATTATAAATAATATATATATATATACTATAATATATAATATTATATATATATATTATATATATATATAAATATATATATATATATATTATATATATTATATATATTATATATTATATATATATATTATATATATATATTATTATATATATAATATTAAAAAATATAAATATTATATATATTTATATATTATTTATATATATTATATATTTATATATATAATAATATATATATTTTACAATTATATATATATATATATATATTAATATATATATAGATAATATAATATATATATATATATATTATATATATATAAACGTATTATATAAATATTATATTATATATATATATATATATTATATATATATATATATAATATTATATATATATTTATAAAACTATATAATATATATATATATATATATATATATATAATATATATATATAATATATAAATATATATATATATATTATATATATATATATATATATATATATATATATATATATATATCCTTTATCTTCCTCTATTTTCCCAGAATGGTGTCCACGAACAAGTAAAGTTAACAGTACAACCACAAACAGTAAAAGTAACGGTGTTTCGGTGACGAGTCATCGGAAAAGAAAGCAAGTTAGAAGGAGAAGAAACATGACAAAAAAGTCGAAAAGAAAGACCAGCCGTTAACCGCCCTTCAGTACCATTTAATTACGTGGAGAACTCGTCCGCAGTCAGAAAAACCACCCTAAAGCTTCATGGACCAAGCTTCATGGACCCTCACTATGGTAAACCGTCAATGTAAGGGTTCATCCCTGACCCAGGTGCGCTCACAACCATACCCCCCTCACATATCCCCGCCATTAACTCCTGTATATACACCTGTTCTCTCACATTTCTCTAATTCAACATTCAGATTCAGGGGCCCGTAAGCCAGAAATTTTTTTTCGGGGGGGGCTGCGACTTTCGCAAGTGGTTACATTTCAAATGAAGTTAAATATCATATATATAGATATATATATATATATATATATACTATATATTATATATTATATATTAAATATATATATATAGGTATATATATATATAAATGTAATATATATATTATATAATAATATATAATATACGTTATATAATCATATATATATATAATATAATATATATATATATATATTATATATATACTATATATATATATATAATAATACGTAGTAATAAATTTATATAGTATATATATATATATAATATATTAATATATATATATATACATATCTATTTATATATATATATTATATATATATATATACAGTATTATATATAATATATATACTATATATTATATAATTATATATATATATACTATATATATATATATATATATATATATATATAATATATATTATATATTATACGATATATATATTATATATATATATATATATATATATATATTATATATATAATATATATATATATATATATATAATATATATATATACTATATATATAGTTATATATATAGTATATATATATATATATAAATTATATTATATATATATATATATATATATATATATATATATATATAAAATTCTCATAAGAACTTACCATCTTTTTATAAGGTCAATTTCAGTTTCCTTGACTTTTTGACTGAGGTGATTCAAAATATTTTCATTGCTGACTTCTGTGCTGAGATCTCGATGAATTGACAGTAAAGAGTAAAGCAAGACCTGTAATGCGATCCTCTCCAACACTATTCCGTAAATACGTTTTCAGACGCCTTAATGTCGAAAAGGTTTGGTTCTTTCTACTGTTGCGGTGGATACAGGCAATACTGCTAAGATATTCAGGAGAGTTTCAATGTTAGGAAACCTCCTCTTGTCACACTTAGCCAAAGCACCGATCGCAGTTTTTGTTTTTTTTTCATTTTCTAGCAGCCATTTACGCTGCCAGAGACACCACTCTCCTTTTAGTGTATCCTCGTGAAGGTCTGGAAGGTCGTCTTTATAAAAGAGGATTTTTTTTTTCAATATGCTTATAAGGTACATTGCACTTTCTGGTAAAATATACTGAAGTGAAATGATAGTGGTTTCATGCGAGAGAAATCGATCAGTCAACGAAGAAATCAGATCATCAATAAACGGAATAAAAACTGAGATGCGGTAATATGATTCGGGATCTGATTGTAGGCAACGATTAAACGAAACGATGTTTCGCAAATTCGTAGTTCTTGGAATTGTTTTTTCAATACCTAAGCTGTCGCATACATTTTAGCTCTGTGTGAA